>VICI01001682.1:0-20621 GCA_019593645.1 Akabosia matsudoensis
AATTAATCATATAATTAGCTTTAATTTTTACATGTAAAAAAATATATCAGCTACGTTTTGCGTACTGGTGCGTTTCTGGAGGACCTTGGTCTTTGCGGGGATGATCCTGATGGCGACGATACTTGAGGCGACTGTACTTCCGACCGTGAATTATTCGGTAGCTTAGTACTTTCATCAGCGTGCACAGTTTTTATATGTTTGTGGATATTGCTCGCAATAAACTCTTTTCCACAAAACTCACACGGAACTTTCCTTGTACGTCCCTTATGATAAACTCTGATGTGATTGCAAAGAGTTTGCCTGGACTTCAAGCTAGCTCCACATACACTGCATATGTATGCCCTTACGGTTGAATGCGTTTCCATGTGATCCGCCAACGACAGCTTATCCAAAAACTTGGCTGAACAAACGTCACATTGATGACACCGACCAAAATGTTCTATGTTGCTGTGACTAAATATCTCAAATTGAGTTTTGAATATTTTCGTAGGTTGACACACGCGGCATTTGTATGGAACTGCGTCGTGCGCAGTTATCATGTGAGACGCAAGAGTGTCACGGCACTTGAAAGCAGCAATACAAATTTCACATGGAAATGCGTTTTGCTTGTGGGCTTCAGCGGTATGATCTTGCATGGCTTTGTCCGAAGTGAACATGTCACCGCAAAATCTACACGGCCTTTCTTTCTCCTTTACCAACGCCTGCTGTGAATGTATCGTTGCAGAACCCGGAAGTTTTCCAACTTGTGGACATCTATGGAGCTGATACATTTGCTGAGTGGTGAAGCTATCCAAACAGTCTTCGCAATGAAAGCGCTTCACATCAGCGTTTTCGTGTTCACTTAAATGAGACAGGAAACCATGGAGTCTGGAATTATTTGAGAAGTAGCCACAGATTTGGCAAGTGTACGTTCGTGTTTGTTGGTTTCTCGGAAGTAACACTCCGTGGTAGAGTTGCATGTGAACACGGTAAAGATTGAACTTTGAAGACCCAAAAACGCAAAGAATACAACTATACGGTTTTCGTTGCCCGTTCCTTTTTAAAACTTCCGAAGAATTGTCCACGGTGTAAGCGCGAGACCCTTGAATCGACGACTCCTCGTTGCCACCAGTATCTTCTATGGGAATCCTGTGAAACATAGACAGAAAACATATCTTATTTCCTCATCAAAAGGAATAGCTTTATTTCTTTGATAATTTCTACATACTTATGAACCTTCCCCGCGTGCACTTCTCTTATGTGACGGTCCAATCCCACCTGATTCTTCAGTTCCCTTCCACAAAACTCACATTTAAATAGTTTAGCAGGTAAATGGCCGACCAAATGCACATCCAAGATCTGCCTGGTGGAAAATCTTCTTGGGCATCTTGGGCAGTTATAGTCTCCTCCAAAGTGGGCAGCGTGAAGATGAATATAAAGGTCGTCTTGACAGCTAAACTTCTTGGATGCGTCTTCACAAATCCTACACTTGAACGGAACAGCACCATGGACATCGATCATGTGCGCATGGAAACTAGTTCTTGATCTAAACGTGACTACTTGCTCACCTTTGCAGTGACTGCAGGAGAAAGCACTCTCATTCTCATGGCAGCTCTCAAAATGCTTTAATAAAGCATTCTCGGACAAGAAGTCGTCACAACTTGGACAAAGCCTACATTTAAATTCCGTGCGGAGATGCCCAAATGAGTTGTTCACAACAACACAAGTCCCCGGAAGTTGGCCGTACTGAGGACAAGGGTGCAACTCGTACATTTGTTTTGTAGTAAAATCTTGAAGGCAATCTGCGCATGAGGAGTCTTTCCTATCGATTTCGTGGTCAAGCAAATGCTGGATGAACTCCATGAAACTCAACCATGGTTTCGAAAAACCGCACAAGTCACACCGGTAAAGTTCGATAAGGTTTCGCTGTTCCAGTTCAGACAGTTCATGGTTGTTAGTCATGTGAGCTTTCACTTCCAATTTCCTGCCATATATCCTATCACAGTCAGGGACAACGCATTCATACTGGCTTCCTGTCTTTTTTTCTGGAATNACTGGCTTCCTGTCTTTTTTTCTGGAATTTGTGGTTCTCGGTTGTGTACTAGACGAATATGTTTGTAAATGCTTCCTTTGCTTTCAAATTCTTGCTTGCAAATAGAACAGACGTAAACTGTCTCTTCATCTGATTCTTTCCGTCGCTTATTTGGGGGCTCACTATCGGAACTTTCTATTTCATCTGCTGTCCTATGGTCGTTTCCTTCGTGAATACTGCTACTGTCTCCGCTTCTATTTGCGGCAATTATTTCAGCACGGTTTCGTTCGTGTATTGCCACACCTGGAATTTCTCCAGATGTTGTGTTGAGCGTGACCGCTTCCTCATTTGAGCTATTATTTGTTACACCTGCGATCGCGATGCGATGTTGGATTGTAACTGAGACGGAAGTGTCTAAAATTGTTGACTCATTTGCCGATGAAGAAATCGGAACTTCCTCCGCTGGTAACACTGAAGCGCCTGCTCCGCTGCCCTGAATACAAGGTCCATCTATGGCTACAACTGGTTGGTCCTTGTCATTATTATCTAATGATTTCCCAACACGAACTTCATCATCAAGTTTAGGGCCTCCTTTGACTACTTCTACGTCCGCGGACATATCTTCACTTTCCATGTCTGATGAAAGATCAATGACTTCTTCCGCTTCAGAATGTTGGCTCATCGATGACTCTTCATTGATAGGTTTTGCGTTCGTCTGTTTAACTACATTGTTGGCCTTGATTATCTTCACTTCGTAACGAATGACTTCATTGGCGTCATCAGTCTGTGTTTCTTTTGAATGCGTTTCATTGACTGTTACATAAACAGTTGTAGAATTGCCAAGACTGTCTTCTTTCGTAAAAGGACCGTATTTGCTCTAAATGTTCCAGGTGAATTTCAATAGGATCACGCGCTGCGAAATGGTAAATAGTTTATGAGATTTATTTTAACTCTTAAGTACTTAAGCTGTCTACAAAATATGTAATACTTACTTTCCTCGTCGAGTCCGTCTTGAAATTTTTCTAGAACGTGTGATACATCCATTGCCGTTTCTTCGTTCCCCTGACATTCAGCGAGCACATCGTTCTCGAACATACGCCGGTGCTCTGATTTGGGTCTATTTTCTCCTAACATAATTGTCTAAAACTATCTCTCTGATTTCCTTGATTTTATGCAGAACCCTTCTTTGCATCACCTCCAGCTCGCTATGAATTCCGTCTAGTTCCTTGACAAGCCTGACACATTCCTCACACAGGAACGGTGCCGGGAATTCGGCCATCAGTAATCCCTTGTTTCCGAACACCATCACGTCATAAATGTCGTTCAAACACTCTGCCGTCTTAGGTCCAATATACTGTCTCACGAGCTCAAAACCGTCAAACTCCACGGCAGTGCCTGAATCGTTCATCCGCAAAATTGTTTTCCCTTTTCGTTTTAAACAAAACAGACAATGATTTTTAACTAGGATAGCCATTGCCGCCAAATTTGGCTGCCTATCGTCTCCTCCTTCTTTCTCCGCATCCTCGTCGTTATTACCACTTCCAACACCAGTAACCTCCTCTTCATCCTCATCGTCAATAGTGACAACGTCAGCCTCTTGAACACTTTTACTCTCAGGAATGCTTTCGCTGTCATATTTGCAAACAATTCCATCGTCACTGATCATGACCTCTTCCAAAATAATGGGCGGTGGAGGAGGTGCGGGTTTACGCTGCTTCCAGTGCCAACCTTTGCTCCTTCGTCGTTTCCCCATTTTGGTAAATACGTTGGTCACTTATCGTTGGTCCTGTCAGATAATGCCTGCACTCGCAATGCTAAACTTTATATCATATCAACTGCTACGAACTGGCGCACGTGAGGAAAAAGAAGAATGTGTTGCAGGCTACACACGAAACTCGAATTCAGCTGTTCTTGAGCAGATTCGAACCAATAAAGCAACACCAAACGATGCCAGATTCACTGCAAGCAAGCCTGGAAATTCTGGCTTTTCTCAGATTCGTACAACTCAAACTCAACACAGCTCGCTGTAAATACTAAAAATGTTGTACTAAATGTTGTATTCCCAACAAAAAAAATGCTGACAGGCACTATTCCTTGCGTTCAGTAAGCACATTTACGCGACGAATTCTTCAAAATGATGATTCATGTTCGTGTACCCTCAAAAGTGCGTTCCATAGTTCCCTTGAGAACCAAGCTAAAAGTTCGAAACACAGTCCTCCGTAATAGGAAATAGCATTGTTGGGGCAACGTGATGCGTACGGATAAACTCAATAATATAAATATGCATGAATCGGCCCTTTTATCTTGTATGTAGGTATGAATATTCTGCTTTTTTGAAAGAATTACTTGTAAAGGCAAATTGTGAGTTTTAAGTAAAGAATGAAAGATTAAATCCTAGTGAAGGGGTTAATAACTTTTACGAATGAAAAAAGCCTCTTATGTTTGTAGTAGCAGTAGGTTGTTCTCATTTACTCAAGTTTTATATGTATTAAGACAGGGCCTTCAATAAGGTACTGCCTGAGCAATTCAGCATGTAATATTTTGAAATGCATGCATGAAATGATGCACTGGATAAAGATTTTCAGGGCAGAGCGGTTTTTACAGTACTGGCAGTGTGTACAAATCATATTTTACATTTTTTTAAATTGCAATATGGCAATGGCAATGATAACTGGTTTCAAAAACATTATAACTGTTCTAGCAATTATAGTTTGTCAAGGTCAGACTAGAAACAATCCTAACCGAGAACTACCAAATTTCAGTCACTCGCTTCCCAACGATTTTGCCAGTGTCAATCAATACCCTGCTCTTACCGATGACACCAGTCGAACAAAAAACAGCTCTCATTTAAAATCATTTAGTCTAAAAAAGTGCCCGGCAGTGTTAAGTGCTGTTCCACGTTTGTATGAAATAGATTTTCAAAAGTGTTCTAAGGAAATAGCAGCTATACGAGATTTAAAGCATCCACATCAAGACAAAACAGCGGTAAGTCAATATGATTCAAATTTTGATTTAACATTTTCTTTGTTAAAACCTTATAACTTTATGTGTTTGCTAGGATGAAGTGATTTTAGACTTTGGCTACTCTTTGAAGACATACGAGGATGTAAGAACCGATGATGGTTATGTTTTAAAAGTTTTCCGCATCACTGGAGGTCCGAAATCCCCTCCAAAGCAAGGAAAACCCGCGGTGTTGATGCATCATGGAATGGTTACTTCAGCCGACAGTTTTTTGTTACAGTATAAGGACAAAAATCTAGCGTTCAAATTATCAGACGCAGGATACGACGTATGGCTGCCAAACGTCAGGGGAACCTCGTATTCCCGTGGGCATACTGGCTTTGGAACTAGCGATGATGATGATTACTGGGATTTCAGGTTTGGTGCATTGGAAATTGTCTTGTTCAACTAATCAAACACAGTATTTCAATACTAATTTATATTTTTACAGTTTTCACGAAATGGGAATTTATGATTTACCTGCAGTCATTAGTTTAATTCTCCAAGAGACCGGCCAGAAAGACATATTTTTTATTGGTCATTCAATGGGAGGAACTGCGTATGCCATTGCCTTGTCGGAAAAACCTGAACTGAACTCGAAAATCCGTGCAGGGATACTACTTGCTCCTGCAGTGTTTATAGGACACTCGTTTAACCCGTTGAGAAGCTTTTGTGCAGTTATGGGAACACCGATTCAGGTTGAAAACCTTGGGGCAAACTGATACTTCTACTGAAGAATTTGATCTTAAGTCTAATTAAGTCTTAATATTATAGAATTGGATATACCGAACATTTGAAGGATATTTTGATGCGGGAAAGCCCCACTGGGGAAACTTCTTGGGATGGTCCCCAGCGGATTTTTGCACCAATTCAGCACTTAGGTGTGGGATTTGCGATAATTTGGCGTTTTTCCTTTATGGATTTGACGCTCCGCAAGCAAACTTTGTAAGAATGTTATTTCAAATTCAAAACCTTATTTAAATGACGTTACAAAAGTTGATTCTAAAATTTTCGCAGACTAATTTGCCAAATGTGATAGCAAAAATTATGAACGTCGCGTCCGCCAGAACAGTTTTCCATTTTGCACAGAATCTCATTAGCTGTGACTTTCGCAAATATGACTTCGGCTACTACGGGAACTACGAACGGTATGGAGTGTTAGATCCACCCAGGTATCGACTCGAAGATATTACTGCGCCAACCTACATTTTCTATGGTGATGGTGACAACTTTGTACCGCCAATCGTAAGTTTAGTACTGAGGAAATTTAATACCCGTTGCCTGGTTGCCTCATTGTCATTACGAATTTTTGCAAATGTATTTTTTTCAAATTTAAGGATATTGAAATGTTGCGAGATGCCCTACAACCCAGTACTGTGAAGGATGTAATCAAAGTTCAGTGGCCATTGTTTAACCATATTGACTTTGTAACCGCAAACGATGCTGACATGCTAGTGTACGAGAAAGTCCTTCAAATTCTAAACTCCTATTTGTAACTTGACACTTCCTTGTAAATTATTTAACCGATGAAATATTCGATAAACAACCAAGCTACATCATGAGCGAGTCGGCGTATCATATTTTCTTTGTTTTCTCTGGTGGGCCATTAAACCACTCCATAGTTAAAGTTAAAATAACCCTTTTCATCATCAAATTTGCGGTGGACACGCAACAAAAATTTGTTATTGCCACACACATGTTCTCTCTAGTTAGTTGTGTAACCATTCTCCTACTGGTTTTTCGGTTTCCCCATCATTGAACTCACAACAGGAGATTGTCATAAGGTACCCAGTTATTTAGAGACGACACACAAGTTCCGGAACATAAATTTAGATAATGATCAGATGTAAATACGCATTTAATCTGTTATCACAGCTCTATATCAAGAGAAAATGAAATTTTTACCAGCGATATTGCATGTTTTTTTTTTTGTTACTTTCATCAGATCATCATCAAAAAGAAAGAAAAAAACAATAAAATTATCTAGTTTCATTGTACGTGGGTTCAGTGCATGAAATAAAGGGTCCTCTTTTCACCCTTTTTTTGTCCAGCAGAGTTAGCAAAAGCCACCCTTTACGCACTTGTTCGAAAGTTTACGTACCATTGCGCCTCACCACTTCAATTTCACCCTTTTCTGGTTGAAACAGAAAATGTTATAAATGAATGGGAAATCCCCTTCGGAGTAATTAGACAAATTCAAGTGTGTATTTTGTCCTGTTTGTGATCACGTTTTGGAAAAGTATCATCCTGTTGACAAGTTGCGTAATGTGACCAATCCACGAACATTTTATAGCAGCATGTCAATGAAACTTGGCCAATTTGGAAGGAAAGCTATCATATCATGAATATTTAAGGACAGGAAATTTGATTGAACGTCTTGATAAAAAAAATTGTTCCTCGAAACGAGTACACCTGTGCATGATTTCTGTCTTATTACGCTCCTACATACGTCAGTTCAAAAAAATGACATGGATACGTTTTTTTTAATAGTTCCGGATCGACCAAGAATCAACTAAATAACGTTGACAAACAAATTACTCAAAGGATTCGGAAATGGTCACTATCGCATTTCCCATGACAGGAACAAAAGTGAAAACGAACTTGCCATTGCTGTCTCACAATGCTGCATATACTATGTTTACTAACGCTATTGGTTTCCCTATAACACGCAGACCAATGAAATCATCATTGCCACGTGAAACTAACTGAAAACATTGCGAAGAGTCCGGAAATTAACCTGCAATGACACCATCACTTTTCCGTCAAATACTTTCCCGTTTAACCCTAATCTATCCAACCATTCATTCTAGCCTGTTTTTCAATCAGGCCAGTTAACAGAAAGAGAAGATGATTAGCCAAGAAGATAACCTTTTCAATTTTAAACCAACCACTTGTGTAGAGAAAAAAAACTAATCCTCTGCCCTGGATCGTCTTTTCTATTTTTTCTCTCCTGAGAGTTTCTTTGACGAACAGGAAATGGTTAGAGCGTTTGCTTGGATTTTCGGGTTTTCAAGTTCCTTTTCTCTATATCTTTTCTCTTGTAAATCCCCCGGGCACTTCTCATTTTAATTTCATTCATCCATCCTATTCATTATCATTCCAGACCATACATTCGTCCTTCCCGGGTAGGTTTTTCAACGAAGGTGAAGTCTCTTTTCTACCCATTCTGAGCTTATCACCACCGACCAGAGACAAGTTTGTAATTAGAATTGGACAAAAAAGTGTCAATGATGAGGTGATGGTGTGTGTATTCATTCAGTTGGCTGGATCCTTCACCATTTAATTTGTGCACCGGGTGAGAAGAGATAGAAGTTCCCAAGGGAGACACCCTGCTAGCATGGCAATCATTAATACGCGGTGGCACAGGGGCTGAAACAGCCAACCGGGATGGTTGAGCTGGAGCTGAAAACCCTCCTCCGTTTCGGTACAGACAAGAATGGAAAGTAGGCTTGGCATACAGTTTTACGCTGTGGAACGGGTAAACCGAGGAAAAACTACAGACCACCGAGAAGGAACGCTTCGAGGAGAAAAGGCGGAGAGGGAAGTAGAACAGGCAGCTGGAGAAAGTTGCAATAATCCATTAAATAATCTAGTGGAAATGGAAAATGCTCTCTGTCACTCTTCAAAATTTAAGTCCTTGTTGAGTGGGTAAGACTAGAGGTCATACAAGCTCAACTGCTCAGTTTCCAGGATTCAACAGAGAAAGAAGGGTGAAAAGAGTTTCATGATGCCCCATACAGGTATTCGAAGCAAAACTGAGTTGAAATTTTTAAGTTAGCATTATAACTTGGCAGAGTGGTATTTTTTTAATTGCAAGTTAAGTGGATTATTATTTGTTCAAAGGTCAAGCAGGTGTGAACCAGTTGGGAGGAGTGTTTGTAAATGGAAGGCCTCTTCCGGATTATGTAAGAAGACGGATTGTGGAACTAGCGTTAATGGGAGTGCGACCTTGCGACATCTCCAGACAGCTTTTGGTGTCCCATGGATGTGTTTCAAAAATCTTGACAAGATTTTACGAAACAGGCTCAATTAAACCTGGATCAATCGGAGGATCAAAAACAAAGGTAGGCTTTGTGCGTGCATATGCTTGTGGAAACAAATCTTGAAAGCGATTTTTTCAATGTTTCTGTGGTTGTTATTTCTTAGCAAGTTGCAACTCCAAACGTTGTCAAGAAAATCCTCCGTCTTAAAAGTGAAAATCCAGCAATGTTTGCGTGGGAGATAAGGGAGCTTTTGTTGTCGCAAAGAGTGTGTGATATCAATTCGTAAGTTTTCTCAAATTAAAATTGTGTTTTTACATGCATGAGAAAAACTTTTACAGTGTCTCGTTTTGCCCCGAAATTTTCAGAATTCCAAGCATCAGCTCGATAAACAGGATATTGCGGAACTCTGGAATGCTTACTGGAAACGAAGGCGACGACAACTCACCACAAGGCCCGTCGACTCTACCAGGTAGCATGAATAACGGGGTGAATCGAGCCACCAACCACGCGGCTGCATCCCATCATCATACAGCATCCACATCTCGACTTTCAACATCATTTCATACACCAACTCAAGGCGGCAGTCCCTCTGGAGTACCCTTCCCCTTTCGAACAAACTTGTCTGGTACTACAGCACAGAAATCAGGATTTCCGTCCGATTCTCATCACATTTCGACTCTTAACAACCGTCACCCAGCTACGAACACGACTCCCTCAAATTCACAAACCGACAGTACAATTCCTCCAGCCCATGGATCTAGTCATACTACCACAGCTTCATTTCAGTTTTCATTTTCCCAACAATTCAATTACTTTGCAGGACTGCCCTTTTGGGGGGCATTGCACACTGGAGGTAAACCTGCTCCGTCTACTACAGAAACAGAGCCTAGTCAGCGTAATGCATCTTGGCCAGCAATCCAAGAGTCTCAGTATTCACCTTTATCAAAAGCAAAAACAAGAGGTCAGTCTTCCTCTCCGACAACCGTTCAAGGGCTTACCTTCATGATGCTTGACAACGCACATCGACGTTCTCGCAATGAAAAGAGACCGTGCTCTCCGTCCGATGATGGCGTCATGGTTTCAGACGACAGTGACAAGAACATATCGCCCAAATCCGCTCTTAATTTAACGACATTTCATGAGGACATAGGATCCACGAAAATGAACAAAGGTTTAACCAGCCGCAGGATAGTCCCTATATCGTGTCTCACTTCTCCCCAAAAGAAAATCAAGTCATTCACAATCGATGAACTCCTGAAGCCTGATAGTAACAAATTTATCAATAACAACAATGTGCAGCCCAATATTTTTTCCAACAAGCAGAAAATTGGTGAAAGTAGTAGGTCAAATATTGATTCATTAGAAAACCCCCTCCAAATTGAAGTAGTGCATAGTCATAAAGAAAAATGTGATTCTGATTAAGTCTTAACACAGGAAAACGAGAATGAATTATGTAGTCATTGTCAAATACCCGTACGATTTATTATTCTATTTTATTTATGGAAAACTTTCAACTAATTAAGCACTATGAATCATCATTTTCACTTAAATATTACAAAAGCAGAATACTATGTAATGTAACTATGTTCTACTTTACACTTCAGATTCTGTGTATTGTCTCTTGCCTCTGTGACACTTAGGCGGATGTCACAGACACGACCAAACCGCAGTCATCCTAAATTTTTATGTTCTATTCTCGAAGATGTTGAATAAAGTTGGCCAGATTTCCATCTGTTAGTGTGTACATATAATAAATAAGTCACTAATTAGCAGACATTTTTCACTGTAAAAAAGTGAAACCGCAGTTCAGCAATTTCCATGCAATCTCGCCTGTGACGTTAGCACAAAATCATTATAGCTCAATAGTTGATAAGATCAAGAAAACTGGCCGTTGCATTTTTTCTCCAAACATAATTTCAAAGACCTCAGTAACAGGAGGTGAAAATATCGGCTGGGAAAATGTCGGACCTGGGTGCTTATTGTGTTGCGTTCTTGGCTGTGCTATCCCTTCTATCAAGTTTGACGGACAGTGTCCCCATCAGTATGGATTACTCTAGGGGTAATGACGACGATGCATTTGATTCGGATGATAGTCCGCTCGCCAACTACTACAGCATTCCAGTCGGATCTGTGGGCGATGAAGACAGAAATAAAAGGATAGCTTTTCCGGTAAACTTTCCTAAGACATGTATTAAACTACCTTAGATGTTTAGTTAGAAATCGATTTGTTTTCCCTTTCTCTGTATTTACTTTCGCCCAGATTGATGTACAATCTATCTGTCCACCCGGGACGAAGTTAGATCCGATGTTTGGTCTTTGCGTACGTGAAGCTGAAGGAGACGATTATGGAAAATGAAAAAACTGCCGAAAAGCCAGAAGACAAATTGTTTCTATCACCACATATTTTCAATGTTTCTATAGTGATGTATTTTAATAAAAGTTAACATTATTTTGAACATTGTAGCATCCTTTATTCCATTCAATCGATAGCATGGCAATTTCAATCTTACCACATTTGTATCCGGTTGAGTGTAGTGTTATGCGTTTTTACTGTAGCCTCAAAATTATCTTGACTCTTGATAAGAGTCCTTCAGTTCAAACCACATGACCAATTTACATCTGAAACATTACCCATTTACTAATAATAACCTTAATATCCTGCATGGGTGTCGATGTCAGTAGTACATAAGGGTGCTGTGCAAAAATAACCATTTAGTTCATTATTGCAGTGAATGGAGAGATTTTTTAAAAAGTTGTAAGTTGGAAAATTCATTTATTTACCCAAAATCAAACGAGACCGATACTCTATAGATAAAAAACCTTTTTTAAAATCGAATTACATATAGAGCGACGCTGATTTAAATTAGTGAAAAAATTATACGTACTGATTATATTCAGCAACCAGGAGGATATCCCTGGATTATATCAGATATTTAAAAAACACGTGCGCGCTACAGAAGAAGTATTCATCCGTGATTTGTTTGCACGATGGATTACAAGGGTGTTATTGCGACCCTTCTCGTTGGGGTCCTCCTCAACATGCTAGTGCAAACAGAGTCAAAAGCTTTTCGATCTTATGAAACAACGGACACAGATGAGTTCTACGATCCGTCCGTAGATGTTGCGATACTCAGTTTCAACGATGATGAGCGCCAAGCACGTTATGCTTTTCCGGTAAAATACCTTATTACTGGGCTTCTGTTGTAAGGTTTTGATGCGATAACAATTTGCAATTTTCTCTTGTGCCTATTTGAAGAGCGACGTCGGAGAAGCATGCCCTCATAATCACGAACAAGATCTTACCACAGGACGATGTGTTCCAATTCTAACAAAAGGGGATGACTACCAATGAATGTAGTTTTAATTGCCATTACGACAAAGTCTTTTCTACGGCTACTTTTATGTATTTAACTTTGAAATGAAATACACAGATTCAAAAGTAAAACTTCCGATCAAAAGGTCAAGGTACATATCTTGTCTTGTCAGAGTTGTTTGTGTTATTGACAGTGAGTTACAGGCACAATCATTTCGATTTAAGATAAAGAGGACAATGAACACAAGAAACATTAGTGCGAATGCCTGATAGCATTTCGTCCATACTATGCATATTATGGTGTAACTTGCAACTTATACATGGTGAAAAGTCATTCCCGTAAAGAATACAACGAAGCATCTACGTATCATGTACGTAAACAGTGTTTGCGTAAACACACTTCATTATCTCCAAGGCATAATTTCCTTACTGCCAAATTCAAAAGGTGAATATATTGGCTAGATATGTCAAGGAAAATCCATGTGACTAATTAGTCGAACATCATACTTTCAATAATATAACCATATAATAATCCGCAGTAAAGGGCGGAAGTAAAGGGACTTGTAAAATTTCTCTAGAATTCTTGACATGCAAACAAGACATAACGGAAAGTTATTTGCGGAGGCATCCGGACCAGGACCTAAATACGGTACGGTTTTCAATCTGTAGCAAGCTACTGTTTGTACGATTGTTTATTGTTACTCTATTGATGATTTAAGCAATCCGTCCAATCGCTCACTTTTGTAGTCGGAGGTGTTGTCGCGGTACGGATACCCGCATAGCTCATACCAAGTAGAAACGGAAGATCATTACCGTTTAATAGTGTATAGAATAAAAGGATCGCCGAAGTACAAACAGAACTATGTCAAGAATAAATTACCGGTGTATATTAACCATGGTCTTGTAGGAGCTTCAGACTGGTGGTTCTTCCAGCCTCGGAATAAAAACTTGCGTACGCAACGCTAAAATATGCTTTCCTTGTGGCTTGGAGAAATTATCATGCAATTTTTTAAATTTATATCTGTCTTTTAGCGCTTAAACTTGCTGATAAAGGCCATGAAGTTTGGTTGTCCAACGCCAGGGGCTCAACTTACTCCACTGGCCATAAAACACTTAACTATACCACTGACTTGGAATATTGGAACTTTGGGTGCACGACTTTTTTTTCATAAAAATTTTTTGACGTGAAAAATATAGAATTTTTATTTCAGACTTCATGAGCTTGGAATTTACGATGTGCCCGCGGTCACATCGGTTATACTGCGGGAAACTAAGCAGGATAAGATTCTATACGTTGGATACTCCATGGGCACGACCCAATTACTGATTTCTCTTTCGGAGTTACCGTCAATGAACAATAAAATTGCAGCAGGATTTTTACTTGCACCTGTATCATATATGGGCCATATAAACAGCCCTTTACGAGAAATAGCTCCCCATTTTGAGAGTGAAAACGCTGTAACTACTTCCTTAAAACAAAATCTTAGGAATACTTATACTGAAATTATTTAATCTTTTTCATGCTTGAAAGTTTAACGCTGTCAACGCCGCAGCGCAAGGTCGATTTAGAAGCACAGCAGAATTGGTAAGTGTTTTGAAAGTTTCCATGGCGGACATCTGCTCAGTGTCGGCTGCTCAGTGTGGTGTTTGCGATAATCTATGGATGCTGATCTGCGGATACAACCCGGCTCAAATAGACAAAGTAAAGTAAATTAATGGATTCTTTAAGCGATCAGAAACTTCGTATTTTCAATCTTATTCAATTTTGTAGTACGTGCTACCGCTAATATTCTCCAGAGCCATGAACTCAGCCTCCGTGAAAATATTTTCTCATTACGCTCAGCTTGTAAAGTCTTGCAGATTTCAAAAGTATAGCTACTCACCTTCCAAAAATATGGAGTTGTATGGGAGTTTGGTTCCACCAGAGTATGAGCTAGCTAACATCAATGTTCCATTACATTTTTATACGAGTGAGCGAGACGCTTTTGGAGTTCCAGAGGTAACGACGGAACAATGAATTTTTCTATCATTCGATCCATCCATGTTCTTGTTTTAAATTTCCGTACCTTACGTTCAGGATATCCAGATAACAGCGGATCATTTTAAACCAGGAGTTTTGAAAAGCATTTACAAGGTGGAAGATCCAGCGTTCACACACGTGGATTTCCTAATCGCGAAAGATGGAGATAAACTATTGTACAATCAAATAGTCTCAGATATAGGTTTGTACAATAGTAGCAACAAATTCACAGTCAGACATAAATGAGAAAGGGATTTTCTCGTAGAAATGGAGTTGAAGTAGTTGCTTTTTTCCATAACCAGAAGAATTGGGTTCGAAAGTAGCGAAGTTTATAAGCGCAGTTTTTATTTTTAATGCATTTGTTTTCATTCCTGTACAAGAATTGTCGTACTATCTAAATAATAATAAAAATTATATTATCTGTAAGCAAAGTTTATCACGTCAATTGTAGTTCGGCTATTCATCCCTGATCCTCTCTATCAGACGCATGACACATCCAATTTAGGAAGTAGCAAAAGTAATTCCATTAAGTTGGATCTGTATAGGCTACCTGCTTGTATCCCAACAAGCATTTTTGATAGCACTATTTGTCTTCTTAAATATCTCATTGTCATCGTCGTCATATATGTCATATCATGACAACAAGTGAATCGAGAACAATCGTATTCATACCAAAGTTCTATCTATTCGTTGTTGCGAAATAACGATGAAACAATTGTTGTTGTTGTTACTAGTAACCGTCAGTAGTGTAAACTTTCATTGGTGTACCTGTGAGGATGACTCACATAAAGATAACGATACGACGAGCACATATTTATTGCCTTTAATTCAATCTGTCAAAATTGAAAGAAGGTGTTCCCCAGTAGGCCCATCATACGCTGGAGTATCCGATGTCTCCGATTCGAAAAAATGCGAAAAGGAATTGGAAACTTATTGGCACCGCAGGCATCCAGATCAGTTTAAATCAACTGTGAGTGAGTTTTTTGATCGATTTGCAAAAGTACCGATTTAAATTTTGAGCGAACACCATTTGCGTAATTTAGCCTGAGATCCTAAAAACGTACGGATATGAGAGTAAGACATACAATGTAGTAACCAAGGATAGTTACTTGCTAACTGTATTTCGGATTGTGGGCGTTCCGAAAAAGCATGCCAAGTTCGCTCATAAAAAGACCAAAATGCCCGTGCTCATAAACCATGGGTTGGTGGCTGCGTCCGACTGTTGGTTAGTAACTACATATTATTAACGTTTATATAAAATTCTACTTCCTATTAGCTTTAGTACACGGTCTTTGCATATGCCTAGGTTCACGCAACCCATTCAGAGAACAATGCGTAAGTCTAAGAGTAAGTAATTCGTGTCAAATCATAGGAACATGTTTAATAATATTTATTATATGGGGTAGCGATAAAGTTGGCCAATGCTGGATTCGATGTATGGCTAGGCAACTCCCGAGGCTCGTCCTACTCCCTGAATCATACTTACTTGGACTATGATGCAGATATTCAATACTGGGATTTCAGGTCGAATACTCATTTTTGTTGTTCGCAACTGAAACAATATTGAATGTTAGCAAATTTATCGCAAATACATTTTTAGTCTTCATGAGCTTGGGATTTTCGACGTACCGGCTGTTACAAGCAAGATAATTGCTGAAACAGGATTTGAAAAGATAATGTATGTTGGATACTCCATGGGAACAACCGAGTATCTTATAGCTTTATCAGAGTTACCAGAGATGAACAGGAAATTTGAAGCTGGATTTATGTTGACTCCTACCGCCTACATGGGCCATGGAACAAGTGGTGTACACAATCTGGCTAAATATGTTGACAGTGATGAAGTTGTAAGCTATATCCATCTAAACCGCACTAACATTAACTGTGATTTCCAAGTTGCTTAAGTTTAGAAAATATCACATTGAATGCTTTAAGTTCAGAGCGGTTTACCTCACAACAAATGGGAGATTTAGGAGCACCCAACAGATTCTCGATGTTTGCAGGGTCCATGCAAGTGACATATGCGCTGTCAGTGCCGCTCAATGTGGACTCTGTAGAAATATGTGGTTCATGTTACATGGCTATAGCCCTTCACAAGTTAACAAGGTATGTTTTGACCTTCTATGATTGAGTTTAAATTTATCTCACTTTCAGTTTTAAAAACTTTTGAAAAGTATTTTTTAGTCGGCACTACCCATGATTCTATCTAAATTGGGGGACGCAGGACCAGTAAAAGTAATATCTCATTTTGCTCAGTTGGTGTCTTCATGTCGCTTCCAAAAATACAGTTACGCAGAGCATATCAACAAACTGATATATGGAACCTTGACTCCACCCGAGTACAACCTCAGCAACGTAAAGGCCCCCTTATACTTTTACTCCTCCAAAATTGACAATCTTGTGGTACCCCATGTAAGCCCTAATTATACTTGTACTATAATTGCATCATTGAATTGTCCATTCTCTCCCTTAACCTTTAGGACATGGACATTTTAGTGAGCAAACTAAGCCGGGGAGTTCTGAGGGAAAATTATCGTATCCAAAGCGATGAATTCACACATTTGGACTTTAGCATTGGAATAGATGCTGACAAATTCGTATACGACAAGTTGCTACAAGATATGAGCAACCATAAAAGAACTACGAGCAAAACCTGATAAGTAGTATCAGTATGACAAAAGCCGCTGTTGCAGGCGTATAATTCTAGTCAGTTTCCAATAAAAACCACAATTTAACGACCAGTATTTCATTTTACTATTATTGAACGTCAAAGGGTTTGCGCCATTGAACTTTAATAGGTCCATTGTTGCACAAAAATGCACGAAAGCCGATAAATTTCCTGCAATAGTTGACAGACAGTGTAATACGTGACGTTTATAATGGCACGTGCAAGTCTACAGTTCATTGGATACGTTTTCTTATTGAACTGGTGTTCTGGGCATTCCAAAGCTGAACCTCTGGACCCTAGAAGGACGGAGTTTGCTGTGGACGTCAACAGACCGAGTGCTGGTAGAGAAGTACCGTTAAAAGATTTAGGCCGGGATAAGGACTTTACACGAATATGTCGTCGTGGTGACATTGTTAACGCTCAGATTACGGATGAGCCCGATCCGCAATGTTTAGAGGAAACGTCTAAGGCTATAAAAAAGGGACACCCTGATCAATATCTAACAACAGTGAGTGTATCCATTGCAGTTGCAAAATAATACTATACTAATAAAATAATACGATGTAATACTAGAAAAAATATTCCGTTCGCCAATTTCATCAATTGATGTGAATTGTAATTTTGACCTAGCCTGAAATTGTTAAGAAGTATGGCTACAAAGTGGAGACCCATGAGGTAAAAACGGACGATGGATACTTTCTAACGCTTTACAGACTCTCGCTGCTAAACCGGGGAAATCATCGTGACAATATTACGAGGTATCCAGTATATATGCAACATGGATTAGTGTCAGCAAGTGACACTTGGTTTTGCCAGCCTCCTCAGCGTACGCTTGGTTAGAATGATATATGTATATTGTCAAGCATGTACAATATAAATTCGCCAGTGCCATTTTAAAGGATGCCGAATGATTTTTTGTAGTATTTCAATTAGTGGATGCTGGGTATGATGTGTGGCTGAGTAATTCTAGGGGCACGACATACTCTAAAAAGCACGAGCGTTTATCATTTGAGAAGGACCTGGAATATTGGGACTTCAGTTTTCACGAGTTGGGGGTGTATGACGTTCCTGCGGTTACTAAGAAGGTGCTTGAAAAAACGGGGTTTCGAAAGATACTTTATATCGGGTACTCAATGGGAACAACTGAGTACTTGATAACACTGGCGGAAAAACCGGAAATGAACGAAAAATTCGCAGCGGCATTTCTGATAACACCTACAGCTTTCATGGGACATGGAACTAGTGCTTTGCATGATATTGCGAAATATCTGCAAAGCGAACAATCAGTGAGCAAAGATAATTTAAAATTTAGCTCATGCGTACCTCAAACATAGTCAATAGTAAATTGATCTATTTATTTGGTGCAGTATCGATACTTGAGTAAAGCTATAGGCGGAAGGCTCCAAAGTGCAAGGGATTTGCATGAGCTGATCGGAATTAATCAAGCAGATGTGTGTGCACTTTCTGCAGCAAGATGTGGTCTTTGCGACAATTTCTGGTTTTACTTCCATGGCTACAATCCAAATCAAATGAACCGGGTACGCGACCGTGAAAGATAATATCAAAAGAAGGATTGTTTGACATTACATAATGTGCCCGTACTGTTGTAGTCTGCAATTCCATTGTTTCTATCAAAAATGGGCAATTCAGCTGCAGTCAAGTTGCTGTCACACTATGCTCAGTTAGTGGTGTCCTGTCGATTTCAAAAATACAGCTATGATGTAACCAAAAATCTGAAAATCTACGGAACGGCGACGCCGCCAGAGTACAATCTGGGAAATATTCGTGTGCCCCTATTCATGTACTTCAGCAGATTTGATAACTTTGTACCTCTGAAGGTATTTGAGCATTGTTTAGAAATTTTCACTAAAACCACTTTCTTTGCCATGGTCAAATGTTGTATAGGACATCTATACGCTGATGAGTCGTATGAACAAGGGAGTTGTTCACGAACAGTATCTTATCAAAGATGAATATTTCACTCATATGGACTTTGGCATGGGAAAAGATGCAGATAAAATTGTATATGCAAAAATTCTTAAGGACATGTCGAAATTTGATTTGATGCGTCCCAAAAGTTAGAGCAAGGATAACTTTTTACTTAAATAATGTGATAAGCAAATTATAGTACAAACAAAATAAACCAATATATGATAAAACTCAGTTATCAAATAGTGCTAATATATACGTACATCAATGACATTCTTCCGAGAAGCAACCAGAACTATGGAGAGATGAAGATAAAGAACCGGCTAAGATCAAAGAGTGAGTTTTTCTAGTTGCCATTGTCTAGAGGACTTCTGATAATTGATCTGAATTGTCTTAATCATACTGAAACTAAGAATGAAGTATCGTATTACATCACCATGTCGAATATGTGGCATTTTGCGTCGTTAAATGTTGATCCAACACAAGGAGAACATTCTTTTCATTGACAAATAGATAGTTCGGAACGCACGTATGGAGTTATTTCATAGCACTAGTTTCATTCAGAGATTGGAATCATGAGACAATTACAGAATGTGATATTTATTATCTTGTCATCATGCAAATATGGTAGCTTAGGTGATCCCTGGAACGGTTTTCAACGCGGACCAGCGATAGCAATCCCACAAGGGGGTGGTAAGGGAAAGGAAGTTCCGTTAAAAGACCTAGGACGTAATACAGATGCAGGTAGGATATGCAAAAGAGGTGACACTGTTAATAGCAAAGTAAATGATGAGGCAGACCCAAATTGCCACGATGACGTTAGAAAGGCCTGGCTCAAAGGGCATCCGGACCAGTACTTGTCCACAGTGCGTAAGTTATGTACAGTGACCGCCATAAACAAGTATCCCTAAGCTTTTATGTTTTTGTATTCTCCTATTTAGGGTTGCTTGAAAAACGCCATAAACAAGTACCCCTTTACTTTTACTGCAAACTTCGACTCGTGGTTCGAGTTTTAGACCAGTAATCGTAAACACAACACGTTTTCGTTTGTTTTTAACATTCGATTTTATTTTTCTGATTTCATTTATGATATATTTTCCTACTGGATTGAAACGAAAAGACATGTCGCTCGGTCATGAGAAAATCGAACGAACCGTTTTCGCGTTTTTTTTCTCTTCGCGAAAAAGATTTGAAACTCGAACCGCGAAAGAAAACGTGGTGTGTTCGTTATTACGGTGCTCAAAATCGAATTATGACTCGAAGTTTTTGTAATGAAAAGTAAAGGGGTACTTGTTTATGGCGTTTTTCAAACAACCCCACATAGGAAAAAATAAAAAGTAAAAAAGATTAGGGGTACTTGTTTATGGCGGTCCCTGTACGATACTCTATTGTCAAATATGTAGAAAATTAAAACACATTGTTTTAAAAATCAAAATAGCCTCAAATATTGGCGAAATATGGATATGCTTCTGAAACATATGAAACCAAGACTGAAGATGGCTATTACGTGACTCTTTTCCGCATTCTGGGTTCGATTAAATCTAAAAGGGCCAATAACAACACACGACTGCCTATTTATCTGCAACATGGACTTGTCGCTAGTGCAGACACCTGGTTTCTTCAGCCACTTGAAAGAACTTTGGGTAAGATTTTCATCGAAATAAGTTCTAATAGCATTCATTAGTTTCATGTCCATA
>VICI01001683.1:0-16518 GCA_019593645.1 Akabosia matsudoensis
ATGGTAATAATGCGAAAATTTGTTGGCCAGCAGGAGGGACAAAATCCATCCCTATTTGAAAAAGTCCGTTTCAAGTTTTCCTCTGCTCAATAAAACGTAAAGTACCTGTGCCCAAAATTAATATAAGGATTAAGCTTTAATCACAAGTTGCTACGATATTTTTTGTCTCATTTTGACAATTATAGAGACACATAATTAGTTTATTCATGAGGTTTGTGATGATAATTTGCTTTTAAATGCACAATCGACAGCTCTAGTTTTTGATTTGATGTCATAAACCTAATTTTACTTGTCGTATACACCTGTGCATTCCATCCTGTCAATTAACGTTTCTCGTATGCATATTGCATATCTCTATTTCACGTGTTAAGTCAAGATGTGCTCCATTCATATGTACATTTATACATACGGTATTGATGGACAGCATTATGTTGTCGTTTTGAAATGTTTATTTGCACGCGCGTAAACTGTGAACTGAGCTATAGCTAATAAATAAGTCATACCGAATTTCAATTCTAAGCTGTTGCCAATAGTATCAACAATTTTGCGTGGTGCAGGTAATTATCATGAACCTATTTAATCGCTTCTGTCCAATATTGATACATTGGTTCCTAGATAGGTACGTCAGAGGTCAACAACAACATTCAACAGTTTTTGTAGTATTCTTTAGCAAGTACTTACCTATACATATTTTCAAACAATGTTGCGCCCAACTACTCAATACAACTTTTGCTTCCTTTCTTGGTCTCTAGACTTTTGACCTTCAATTATCTAAATTAAAGGAGCTCCAATGGAGCTTCTTTATGACATGGCTACATAGGTACATCATTAGTTCTATTTTATTAGTTTGAATATTAAGTTTCCATTATTGAAGTCATCATTAACAGATCACATATCCACTACAGAACTAGTGATGAATATCGGTCGACATATTACATACTATGAATCCAAGAGCACGTCATTTAAGTCATGTCAATCAATGTATTATTGCATTGAACTTGAAAATCATTCTATTTGTCCTTTACAATTTTTTTTCTCTCTTTGTAGGTGAAGCGACACAGGTGGATTTTTCAGTACTCATTATGAATGTTCGTGACATTAAAGAGCTGAATGAGGTAAACAAAAATCACTTCCTTGCTGTTTAGCTTGCTTAATACTTGCATTTTCTCATTTTCAAGTATTAGCCTTTAGAAATATATACGTGTACTGCGTTACTGCAAGTAAATCAATAAAGCCAATTTGAATTGCGAATAACTCTAGAGCTAGATAAGTATTTCCAATTTACAATCGGGTATCAAGGCAATTGCATTTTTTAAACCGTATGACATAAATAACTCCATGTAAATCGTGTATACATTCTTCTGTCGTTCTGCAATCAGGTGAAATCCCTTCTAGCTCAGAGTTCCCAATTGAAGAGAACTCCTTGCTTTACAATTTTATTACTTTTAGGCGACTTAAATATGAAAGCGAATTTTATGCAGTATCTTAAACACCCGCTTCTAGTAGAAATAGCAATAAGCCCATAGATATTTGCATGCTATGAGTTTGCCAGTAAACGTTTTTGAACTTCTCTAAAATGGTAGATATGTTCACGAAATATTTTTCTGTACTTGTTTGGTTGGTTGAAGCGATAATTGTATTCCGTGCTTTGAAAAATATATTGTGCATTCATCTTTACTGCGGACTGAAATTAGAAGTTTCTTGAAACCTCAAATGGAGAGAAATAAATTTGTTACCAGTAGTTACTTCTAATGAAAGACTCTAGTAATAATACCTGTTATATACAATTAATACTTAATACCTTGTCTTAATACTTTGTACTTGTTTTAGCAGATATAAGATGGTAGTCAACATATTTTTCTACACAGGACATGCAGTTATTTTTAAATGAGGTTACGACTCGCTGGTGTTTGTACTTTTAGTTGAAAATATCTTTTAAATATATTTTTAGATCTTATGGTTTTAAAACTCAAATTGATTATTGATATGACGTACGCGGATTAGCCGACCGTTGTCCTTTCTCCTATTTTCAAAAAAAAAAAAATTTAAAAAAATCGAATTTCATACATTTACATCGGAGCGTATGTTGTCGTACTTATAGGTTATAGCCCATTTCACACATTAAATAGTGCTTTATGAACTTTTTGGATCTTTATAATACTAAGATTTCAAAAGCTTTCATACTTTCACTCATATAGTGTATGTAAGTAGTTATATTATTAGCAATCATCAGTCAATCAGACATTTCTTGACTTAGGTACGTTTCCATTTTATAGTGTATTGATAATCAATTGTTATTTTCGAGACAATTTTTAAATCTATTCCTTGCTTCTCTTTACCTAGCATGGTAAAATTTGAATTCGTACGGATCAATAGGGCTTGTTTCTACATTATATTAAGAGACACGTAGTTTGAACTCTACCCTTCCTATTTATTCATAATCTTCTCTAGTATTTAAATATTTCATTACTGTGGATTAGAAGTAGTGAACTTACTGTAAGTGACGAAGTCTTGCTGCGTATGCATACTTTGCAAATTGTTAATAAATATGTCTGATGCTGATAAACGAAATTTTAATCTAATGAGAAGGCTATAAATAGTATTCCATACAAAACATGTTTATTTTTGTTTTTATTGATTTGGTATTGCTTCCCAACCCGTTCTGGAACTTGTTTGTATCCTGTGACAACACTGAAAATATGGAATCCATGAAAATCTCATAAAATCAGGGTTATGGTGATCTGGTACGTTTCTAAACGATTACATCATTTCATCTCCAGGCATGTTTGTTTTTTCTCTCCCATCACCAGCCCCAGCACTGCACCGAACACATGTCAGTGTCAGATATTTTTGTTCCTACTTTAATTTGCCAATTGTGATTTTCATTTTTAATTTTGCCTAAAGTTGAAAATTGTTTTTGTTTTAAGCACGGTGCACATAATTGCATTCAGCCGCGTAAGATGACATTGATATGAGTATTGAAATGAGCAGAATTTCAACCAACCAAAAAAAGTTCATGAAAAAAAGGGTTTATAATCAGTTGTTAAAATGCGTGTCATTCCCGAATTTTCTGGCAAAGTCATACTATTATCAATACGTTTTAGTTATCCGTCATAATGCTTGTTAATGACTGTTCTACTAGAGTTTTTTGTTTCGTCTTCTTGTCACTCACTACCGTTGAAAAGAACTCTTTTCGTGGACGTGTGAATGAATCGCTTTCCTAATTGACTGTGACTGTTTTAAACTTGTATTCTTGTCATATGTCCCTCTCTTGTGCAGGAACTAAGCTTGGAGATGAATCTACGAATTTACTGGAAAGACACGAGGCTGAGTCATTTGGCCGATCGAAGTGGAAACAAGTTCATTGTTTTAAATCCTGTTCTGCTTGACAAACTATGGCATCCAGACATTTTCATTGGTAAAATGCAATAATAAATTTAAAGCCTTCGCCAGTGAAACGAAAATACTCAATTTCACTGAGCACGGACTTTGTTATCTTCAATTTTTCAATGTTTTCAATCGGAAATTTTTTGCTTTGGTTGTAAACTAAAAACAGATCATGTAAAAGGTGTCGCTCAGCCAGCTTTAATTTCCAAGCCTGCATCATTACGGGTGTATCCAGACAGTAGCGTTAGGTACTCGGCAAGGTAATGAGGACATTCCGTCTTTTCGTACATGCAAAATGCGTAAATGTGTTACCTTTTAAATACGGATGCTCCACCAATGGGGCTTCATGAGATATTAACGATTTCCATTTGTTTTGTAGAATCACGGTTACCATGGCTTGCCAAATGGACTTTCACTATTACCCAGCAGACACTCAGAGATGTAACGTTGATATGAAAAGCTGTAAGTAATAATTGAATATAACTTTTCGTTTTTTGATAGGCATTAGATGTAAGAGATCATGTATGTTTAAAACATTGAGTTAGTAATGGCTTTGAGCCTCCAAGTCATGTAATAATCTTCCATTAGCGCATTCCTCTATTATTCAAGTAAAACAATGGGGACGGTTGCTCCAGGCCATACTGCCATCCATTAGAATGAAAACGTTTTCTCAGCGTCAATTCAGACGCCACATCGTTATAAACACAAAAATAACGTAGAACGTCGGAAATACCAGGCATTATTGTTTTGTTTTTGCATGCTTTCCAAAACTACCTCAAACAAAGCGTTGGAATTGTGCGGAGTGCTTGAATACAGAGTTCTCTGCGAATCATGAAACTTTAATAACTTCTGTTGATTTCAATTTCATGTTTTTGGCCGAACCCATGTTACTTATTTACCTTTTAAAACTTTCTTTTAAAATTAAATTTGTGCCCATAAAGAAAACGGACCAAGATGACAATGGCGTTAAATATTAATCGTGCATTCACTACGTCGTAAGCCCCTCCAGAGGTTATCCTTCGTATGAAAACTTACTTCAGGGAATAATGACAGCGGCGGAAAGGACATAGGCGCAATAGTTTTAATTCACTCGGAAATTTGCTCCATAAAAGTACGTCAAAATGTGCCGTCTCTGAAGTCTCCAAAGTACATTAGTTGCAAAAATTCGAGACTTTTCCGTAGGCATGATGGAAATTGCAAGTACTACATTACATGAGAAACTTCGCTTGAAGAACATCTCTCACCCTGAAATGGAAAGGAACGTGGTTTTCCCCTTTCTTGTTAGCCGTCACTTGTTACATATAGTATAAAATTTTAAATAAACTTCGAGTCAATCGTAAAATTGATGTTCTATTTTCGTCAACTTTTAGGCGTATCTTGTTTCTTATCTTTTTCTACATCTTTTCCATAGAAGTAAAAATATCTGTACTGTTGAAGCAAGTGAAACTGCATTGCTGCAGTAGTGCAGATTTCACTACGAGCCGTTGCTATTTAGCCATGTGCCAAATGAAAATATTATTGTCACTCGTAAATGTTTGTCGCAACAACGAAATTACATGCACTCAACGATATGTGACGCACAGGAAGAGCTTTGAAAATAGGATACTAATCTAGTAGAAGCGTTTGTGGCCAAAAATTCATGACTTTGGCTTGGTTCAAGTGACACCATTGTGCGAATGAATCGCCGCATTGTTTTCACTCTGAAATTTATGTTCACTTCCTCTCATCAGTTTTCTTCCTAATCTCATTTTTCGAATTTTCAAGAGATGAGAATCGCGGGCTTATTTGAGTCCGCACACTTCACTATTTGCAGATAATGTGTTTGTTGTCGTGACTTTCAATCTGAAATCCCTCTCCAAATACAACTACGATAACTTGTCTCTCGCTTAAAATGAGGAAAGAAACTCATTGTCTGTTTATTTTGTCGGTATCGGTAAGCCCATTTTGTTGACGGAGATATGGCTCATGGGAATATTATAAAGGATCTTCTTGTCTTTATCACTTTCTGCTCTTTTGGTGCCGCGAAAAATAATGAAGTGCACGGATAGAATGCTAACCGTCTTTTGTATTTGTATTTTTCATCTTTCAGACGCATACTCGAGCAAAATCCTGGCTTTGGATTGGCGTGAGGGAAAAGGTGCTCTACTTGTCGAATATCTCGAGCTGCCCAATTTTGACGTGGCTTTGGATACCACCCAAAACTTTATGGTTAATACGAGTTCAGGTTTGTTTCCATATCAATTACATTTTCGTTCTTTAAGATAGTCCACGTGCATGCTCTCAACGTTATCTCTCATTAGATCATTCTGGTTTGTCAACATACCAAATAAAACATTAGGAAAGAATATGCATGTCTATGGAAATGAGCTTACTAACGAGTAAAATTGGCTATCGATCATTTTTTGCCGATTTTTCAACAAGACGCCAGTGTCAGTTTTTTTACAGGCCTAAGGATAATCCATTTTGCTAGACGTACTTTTAGCGACATTGTATGCATTTCACACTTAATGCATGTTGTTTTGCAATTTTCGTTGTCAATTCGACCCTTTCCCGAATTCAACTGGACAGAAAATGGGAAAACAAAAATGAGATGCATATTTGAGCATGTAGCATTTCGCCTACGTACTACCGCCCATATAAGCTTTACAGTACATATTTTCAATTCGTCGAGATTTTCCCTGAGGATAACGTCTACCAAAGATGATGAGGCTGCCGTGCAAGCTAGTTAGCAGAAGCATGAAATTCGAGAACTTATATTTTTTTACAGGCCTAAGGATAATCCATTTTGCTAGACGTACTTTTAGCGACATTGTATGCATTTCACACTTAATGCATGTTGTTTTGCAATTTTCGTTGCCAATTCGACCCTTTCCCGAATTCAACTGGACAGAAAATGGGAAAACAAAAATGAGATGCATATGTGAGCATGTAGCATTTCGCCTACGTACTACCGCCCATATAAGCTTTACAGTATTTTCAATTCGTCGAGATTTTCCCTGAGGATAACGTCTACCAAAGATGATGAGGCTGCCGTGCAAGCTAGTTAGCAGAAGCATGAAATTCGAGAACTTATCAGATTATAGGGCTCTAACGATAATGGAGAAAGCGGAGAAAGCATGTGTCCTTGTTAATTTTAAACTCTCGATATGATGACTGATGAGGCTGGCCTCTTTTAAACGAGGTCGCATGTAAGCTTCGAAGGCTCTAGACGAAATACAATTCTCTGTTCCTATATTTCAGGCTCATACTCAGGAATTCGTTTCACGATTTTGTTGCGGAGAAAGCTGAGCTACCATCTTATCCAAACATATTTGCCGAGTACTCTGTTCATCATTGTGAGTTGGTTGAGCTTCCTTGTCCCACCAGAGGTATTTCAATAAATTTTCGGTTTCTTACGTTCCCTGGAGCATAATATTTGATGGTCATGAGATAGCTTGTCAATGCATAACATTTGCTCATTATTTTACAGAGCGTTCCTGGCCGAATGGCGTTATGTATGACAACTCTACTTACTCTTACCGCCATGTTCAGTGCCGTTAGGTATGACACTTCAAGTCTATTTTAACTACATCTAAGTTGAGACTATTTTAACTGCAACCATTTAAATTCTTGCTACACCTCTTGTTTTTCCACTCCGCAGACAAAATACGCCAAATGTGAGCTACGTGAAAGCGTTAGACATTTGGATGGTGGTATGCATAATTTTCGTCTTTTTGACTCTCGTCGAGTACACCGTGCTTCTCAAGTAAGTCATGCATGATTCTGCAAAATATCTTAAATGGAATATGCGACCCATATTACGTATTCTGTCGGCATCAGTAATTTGATTTGCAACCATGATCATGGTGATAAAATTGCATTCTTGGGTTTTATTAGACTGAAAAGTAAAAAGACAAAACCAAAACCACCTGCACCAGCTAATCCAGAAAGGGTCACATCCCCAACAGGACAGCACACACAAACGACTATGTCAACACGATGGACTATTCCATCGCTTCAGTACGCGTCGGATACATCCAATTTTAAGGTAATTTTACTGGCCCTTATAGGTATCGGAAGGACACGAATGTTGCTATGCATGCACATTATTTCATGTCCGTATCAGAAAAATGTTTCCTATTATTTCCTACATGATAAAATCTTTCTGACATTTTATGACAGTTTCGGGGTTGTCAGAGCATGGATGGGGTGATAAGCGAAAATGGCAACTCCGCAACAAACGGCGAAATGCGACACAGAGAAAATGGGGAAACAAATGCTGCAAGTGGAGAGAACGTCAACTTGAACACATTGCCCCACCCAGCAACCCCACAGCTTCCACATCCCAGACATCCTCCATCCGCTCATCCACCTCCAGCTGCTCCTCCCCCACCTGGTGTACCTGGAGAAAAAGTCCTGAATAAGTATGAACTGGCGGCTAAAAAAATTGAGAAGTTTACTTCAGCTGTGATTCCTACCTTATTTGTTATATTTAACTTTATCTACTGGCCGTGGCTCATTGAAAGGTAAATCTGTATTGGGTATTTATAATCATTAAAACTAAATTATGCAAGGCTGAAATCCAACCTTTTATCGTTTTTTTGCGATTTCCACAGTGCGGACTACTACCACACAGACAAGTCAACTACAATCTATAAATCCATGTAAGTCATACGATTACACTCTTGTCGATAGACTTACAAGACCATGGCCATCGTTTTTTAACTCCTTTTACCTTCCCACTGCTCAAATAATGCAAAAAACGTTGTTTAACATAATTTCGTATTAACGATTACTCCTTCGCTATAAAACAAAACTTTAATAAAATGTAACTTTACTATTGTTGTCGCTTTATGTTACTTGTACATATATACCACAATATCATCATGTATGTCGTTACTACTTCTGCCAGTAATAAAACGATTGTTGTGATTTTTATATATCAGACTTTTCCTATATAGTACATCGCGTAACAATTTTAAATGTCACTCTTTACTCACCTTGAGAGAGAGCCTGAAATTTTATCTTTCTAGCCGTCATACGAGTTCGTGATTGATTGGGATGCAAGAGGCTATATGTGCGAGAGTGGAGCCTACACTGCTAGGTTTGTACCGATTTAGCCCAGTATGATGAGAAAACAGTTTATAATGTAAATTTTTTGGAGAAAAAAGTCCGAATAAAAATGATTTCTCGTTTTGTTTATTTGACAATTTGTTTAGCCTATTAAGAGTCTGCAGCTAATGTTTCAATATACAGTTCCTTGTGGTAATAGGTTTAAAATTCATGGTGCATGATGTAAAAGTGGTTTAAAATTTTGGCTCGCTTTACATACTTGTTCACAGTTTATCGTTTAAAAACTTTATTTACTTACATACAAGATAAAACCGTGTGAGATTCCAGTTACATTCAAATGTGCTGTGTGCGACTCAAACACAAAAATACTTTAAAATAATAGTAACAGTAAATTTGGCAAAAACGGTAACAACTTAAAATTTACTGGGTCACACTAAAGCTGCCCGGTTGATAAAAGGTAATACATTTTAATAAAAAATCAGTTTTGAAACCGGCTAAGGTAAACTGATTCCTCTCCTTTCTCGCTAAGAATATTTATCATCAGTTTAAAATTTTACCATGTGTACAAATAAATAAATTACTCATACTTTTATATTTTCAAAGCACAGGTACGATGTCAATTCAATTCAGTTTTATAAAACCACAGAAATAATATTGATTATGTGGGTCATAGAGTAAGTCAAGAGAATATATAATACTAGAATGTTAAGCTAAATAATAACATAGCTTTTAAAGAATAAAATTGAGTCAACACTTCAAACCAAGATTTGCATGATTTTCGTCATAACGAAAAATGAAGGCTTAAGTAAACCAAAAAAAAAAAGACTTTTCAGACCTTATTGGATTGCAAAATCCGTTTTGTCACTTGAATTTGCATGCACCATTGAAATTGTCGCAACAAATTGTTGTATTGTTGTTCAACATCTTCCGTTGCGAATCATACTAAACGTTAAAACGCTATGATTTTGCGAAAGTGGCACAAACAAGCTTATCCTCGGTATTGTTGACCGTGTGTTCATGGGAGATCCCGTGTACCTAATGTAAACTCTCCGTAAAAAGTATAAATCTTCAACCCTTACAGATCGTCATCACCAATGCCCGCAAAAGCACTGTTTTCATGGAAGAGATTGTCATTTGAATTAATCATCTGCTGGCGACAGAGACTATTGTTGGAAGGACGGCGTTTTGTAATCCCTATCAAACTAGCTGTAGTGATTGTAGAGGCTGACGATGAGTTTGAGTTGTTTGACGAGCTGTTCGAAGTGTTTGTAGTCGACGGGAGGGACACATCATACGAGTTATTACGCGTTAGCGAAGACGTTGGCGTGGCAGTCATAGAACTAGAGCAACCGTTGGACAAGCTATGAGTTGTAGGACTGGAGTTGCCTGATGAGCAATTTGAGAGAGACGATGATGGTCCAGCAATGGCAACAGAAGTTTTGGGAATTATTATATCGTCATTTAAAGGAACTTGGTCACCATCACGACGAATATAGTAAAACATGGTTCTCACAGAACGTACCTGGAAAATACGTCAGAAAAACAATATATTCGTAGTTGCTTAAAATGACACAAATTATAGCCCAATAGAATAGAAATATACCCCAATTAAGGATGGATTCGATGGGTGTTGCTTAGCTACCATATCTGAAACAATCTCTTGTAAGCATAGTGCCATAATAACAGATTGCTCTGACATAATAGTCACCCATTCAAGCTTGTCTTTTGATTGAAGGTATTCAAATGAGAGTTCTGCTTTGACTTCACCGCTCCGTTCCTAGAAGTTTCGAGAAAATATATACACGGGCATTATTATTGATGCACACGAATGAAATCGAGCCGTGTCAGAATATCATTATATAAAAATTCTTTATCCGTACATGATGCAACGTGATCCTCCAGCATTTCATACGCGTCACTTTGAATGAGATTTCTTCGCGTCTTGGAGTGATAACCATGAGCTCCCTGTTCCCCACGTAGACAGTCAGTTCTGCGGATGGTTGGAGGAAGTCGCTTTGACAATACGGGAATTTCATGTAGCCGTAAAATTTCAGTCTTTTAGCAACTCGCACGTACTTGAATCCCCCAAAACCAATTCAAACAATAAATTATCAACAAATTGAATTAAACGATTGAAAAAAGCCTTGCAGCTTTGACGGATTTCATGAATAATTCATACGAAAATCATGATATAGAATATTGTAACTACTCACGTCTTTTTTGCTTCCTTGAGATTGCAGGGCAGTCAATTGCTTTAAAACTTCTTTTGGAACGACAATCCACCCATTTTCAATATCAGACACCATTTGCACATACAACATGTGAAGACCTACACGGTCATCCATGAGCAAATCGTCGTGGCTCAGATCCCATCCGCTGCGTAGGTATTCAAACAAAGAAAAGTTTGATTATAATACATTATATGCAACCGAGGAAAACATCTTAATATGTAATACATTTCCATTCATTCAAGATTTTGTTTTTGTTTTTGTTGTGCTTGACATTTCAGCGACTTCAACATTGGCAAGAAGATGTACATGAATTGATAAGAACATAAACGTACCACTTTCGAAACACTATTCGATGACTTTCGTCCAACCACTTGATGGAGATGTATGGGCTTTCGTACTCATTCAGTTTTCGCAATACTGTATTTCATCAGAAATGTTGAAAATATTATTGCAAAATCTCCCTTCGGACAAAATTTTAACATATAACAATATTTTTTTTTCTTGGTCAAGTACCTATCCAAGTTCCATCCGGTTCTTTACGAAATACATACAACCCAAAGTGTTCGGCCAAGTCTTCACGCAGCTTACACTCACGGGAAACTAGCTGTAAAGTATAATTGGGGCAAACAGGGCTATAAAACGGTTTCATAGCTTACAAGTTAAAGACTGGCATGGTCATACCTTAAATAATACTGATGTAGGAGCGTTGTTCCATGAGTCAACTGTCATTTGATGACCGTTTGGGAGAAAGACGTCAATTGGTCGCTTCGCCACAGGTTCCCCGCTTGTTTCATGTTGAGCCAAGCGTAGAAATCCAGTGAAAAGCTCGGAAGATGCGATTTCACTATTTTGACTAGCTGTAAAACAATATTCATTCAAAATCATCACTAATTAGCACTAAGGGTTTTTTTACTAATCTCAGCGGGGATTTGTATAACGAACCATTTTGAATATATTTTTCTAAGCAGCACCGTCTCTCCTCAAGCTGTAGGGCAGATAGTGACAGGAACTTTTTGGGTGGAAACTGCGGAACTCTCCCAGCTCCAAACTCTTTGCGCAGTTGCTCATGCAGTCCCAAAAATTGCCGGTAACGTAGAGAGCAATGAAAGTTACCATTTATATGCACATTGTACATCTGCACAAAATTACAAAATTTTATTTCATGAGTGTCCACACCCTTGTTGTAAATTGGAAAAAAAGCATTATGCGCCACAAGGGAATAATCATTATTTATGGCCATTCCACTTACCAAATAAGTGGAGTCATTTCCCTTGACTTCCTGCGTGTCTGGGATGGAGAAGTGCATGATAGAAGACGATTTTCTCCCTGATTTCAAAATATTGGCTAAGCTCTTCGAACAAACCACACTGCCTAGAACGCTGGTGGCAGTGTATTTCCCATAAAATCCAGTTGATACATGAAGTAGGATTTATAGAAGAAAAAAAATGTATACAGCCAAGCGGAGGTGTGGCGGTCACAATGTCGTTAACAAAGTTGTAATCTTGTTTTGCTCCTTGTCATCGACTTGAATTTCATTCATTCACCAGCAAAAACAGCAATGAGAAATGTGTCAAAAGTCTGGTTCTGGCTTGTGAGCGTGGGCGGTGGTGGCGTCGGTGCCGAGATTCACAGGTTGACTCAACTGTGTAGGCTTTCAGGAGTTAATAGACACGCAATTTCGAATGATTGGAAGCTCGTTCTGTGTGTAAAAGGTAAACAAGAGTGGAGGACAGCCTTTTAAATGACGATACAGCGGACGAAGAAGATTCACTCGTTCAATCTGTTATTGCAAAAATAATGGTTTTTAATGGTAGACAATTACTATAATCAATATACGTCGGATTATATACAGAATGTATTAGGAAAAACCTAACTAATAAACTAATTGGCTCATTTTTATATGCAAAAAGAGATGACAATCTTTTCCATAAAATCACACATGGTTATTTTCCTGTGCTGTGCATTGCATGACCGGGGCTCTCTTCAATAAACAAATAAATTCCGAGCCTTTCACGTAAACATGATAAGACAAATTTGGATCTTGTTATTTTGAGCCAAAAGCCGAGGAGACGTAAAAAGATGCAAAATAAAATAAAAAAGTAGCTCTGTCTCTTATACAAACTCACTCAGCCGTTTCCTGCGTAGGTTTTCAAATACTAAATTCGTTATAATGACCGACATTTTTTCCTCCTATTTTCCCCCTCATAGACACTCATCTCGGTCAGATTCTAATTTGGATTTGTTAAAAAGAGTAAGCTACACAAAAGGATGCAATGTTAACACAAAAAGATTTTTTAACAATTTCACTCCTAAAAGTTCCTACACGTACAATAACTTACGTCTCTTCTAACATTTGCTAACGATGAACTGTACAAAAAAGCTCGTTAGAATACAAAAGGGCAACTTACTTTTTTTATGTTGCTTGTCCCGCATATGCATTGTTACGCATTTTGTTGATACACCTATTCCCATAAGCATTCACCTTGTTGAATGATATTACACTCAGTTAGTTGACCATTAAAAGACGCACACCAACGGATATGGCACACTCTCTCTACCACACTACACGGACGACAAAGGCTAATTGTTGCAATTGTAACAACCAATGAATGGAAAACGACAAGAGCACTCCACACTCACACACGTTATTTCAATAACTATTCTTGACAATTGCAAGTTAAAGAGAAGTTTTTTTCCTGTGCCTCCAACATTCTCATTCTTCTCTTATCACTGCCAATTACCAACTTGGCAAACCATTTTTTAGCATGGGCATATACTCACATCCATATTTATAAGTTTAAAAAAAAAAATTCACAACCACACTAACAAATACAACAGCTCTAACGTATCAGACTCCTTTCACCCCTCTGATTGCGAACTCAACGGAATGTGATCATGTCACCACAATTGACATTACTATTTTAGCTTTGCCAATGTTCCACCTCTTGTCCTCTCCATTTATCTGTCAAACTGGCATTGGTCAGTGGGATTATTATTTTTTGTTTTGCACATACGAAACCAGATTGTTACGAAATTTAATTGGATCACACTAGTACAAACTGCAGCACAGCATCCTTTTTAATAATGACTCTCTGGTCAGTGTATATCGAAACCACAGCTTCAAAAAAAGAAAAAGAACTTTCGCAGCGGTTTTGCTTTTAAAAATATGCCTATTGCCAATTTACTCCTTTTTATTGACCAGCTTAAAAAGCTTGGCTACGTTTTGTAACAAAACAAAACTGGCTCGGTTTGATTTGTAAAATGAAACTCTTCTCACACACACTTCATGAACACTATTAGTGACAACTGATGCACCGCAACGAGCTCCGGCTTGTTTACCATTAGTCTAAAGAAAAAAAACATTTTTTTTGTATTGTTACATTTAAAAAAAAGTTTAAGCGTATTATTGCACGCTTCATCATTACCCCTACTATCACTTTACTATACTCTCATGTGTGTCTCTTCTTCTTTTTTCATTTCTGCACACAACATGCCACTATGCCAGCTATGTTTTGTTTTTAAAAAAAAAAGTAATCTAGAAGCTTTTGCGAGTTAACTGGTCGGGTACATGTATTGATGTTATTGGTTTGTTACTCAAATCAAGAATTGTATGCACAACAACAAACTTAGAATGAGCCTATTTCTTCTGATATGGAAAATTATTATAAACAAGCGTAATGAGAAAAATAACCTGTCTGTAAAAGGATGAGACTTGTGTAGTTTATTGGTGATACTAACCCCTAAGCTGTTCTTATTCTTGTTCTTTTCTTATTTTAGGCTTCCTAACAACAAGACAGAAAAAAAATACTCTGATCTCTGTTCTGCAGCCCAGAGGAACGGAGAGTGTGTTGTTGCTGCTGCTGCTGCTGGTTTGCAGGAGGAGGAAAATCACATTCAACAAGAACAGTCAAAATCAACTTCTCATCACACATCATACTGAAAATGAAGGGAATAAAGTGGTATATGAAATCAACCAAGGAAAAAAACCATGTATAATCTTGCGTATGCTTTTATGGGTATGGGTACAACAGGCTAGAATATTAAAAGGGAAGGGAGACCGTGTGTAAAAAGTGGTTGCTTGGAAAGTTGAACGAGGATCGATGCGTTAAGAATGCTGTTGTATAAAAAAAAAGAGCTGCATTAATGTACGAAACAGGAATAAATTACGGAACGTTTTTGGTTATGAAATGAAGAAATTATATTTTAACAAACAAGAGAAGAAAAAAAGTTGGTTACGGTTGCAAATGAATTTTTGGAAATAGTTTTGAGTAGGATTTTATTATTTTTTATGAAAACAACAGAGAAAGATGCATAGCAGAAAAAAAATTGTTAAGCTGTTTACTGTTTAGGAGGTTGCTGTTGCTATACCTTTTAACATAGACGCAAAGAGGATATTTTAGCTTGCATAATTTGCATATAAACACGGCATGGGCATTGAAGCAACCTTGACAGCAATCATAGGATTAGAATGTAATTGAGTAAGTAAGAAGAGAAAATAAACTCGGGAAAAATTTTGTAATGAAATTTTTTTTGTTTCGCGTACTTTTCTACTCTCCAGAGGGATTTGGCGTTTCGTGGAAATGTAGAAAAGCGAAGCAGGATACGTTACGTTATGAAATTGAGAGCGGAAATGAAGCATTCCGGAGATATTTAGTTTCATGGCTTTAATTGCAGAATTCTTTAGGTTGTTTGTGTATACAAGTACTTAGGGGATTGTGTTTTGCGCAAATAGCGAATTTTACTATTGCAATTAGACGTTTATAGTAGCTTGTTTTTGGGACATTTTGTAAGGAAAATAATTTCGTTGTGGGATTTTTGTCAGTTGCTTGTCTTCTTCCATATTTGTCGTCATCTCATTGTTGTTCTCGTTACCTTTTAAATGGTGCTGTATTGGGTTGCATGAGTTGTTTTGAAAGAATGGAAAGACACAGAAATATTAGAAATGAGAGAAGAGGAACAAAAAAAGTACCCAGACATTATTTCCACATTCTTTTAATTTGCCTTTTATGGTATTGCTTGATTGTGAAACAGGAAAAAAAGTGCTGGTGGCCCTGGCACGTAGATGGGATGAACTGCAGGTGATGCACATTGCACACACACCACTTCACACACCTCTTTCGTGTTGTGCTCTTGTAGTTTTCTTTTTTTGGAGGAAGTAAATGAGAATTTTTCCCCATCTATGTACTCACATCTCATTAAAAGGCAGGAGAAAAGGTGGATCTTGGAAGATCCATCTTGTCACAAATTACACACAACAAGAAAGAATTACTCTGCAAAAGGAGAGAAAAAAAAGTGAGCGACCTATTGGGGCATGACGAAATATTCTCTGGAGAGTAAGAAAAGTACGCTAACAAACATGTCAAGTGTCTTGGAGTGTGAGAGACAAAAAAGGTTGAAGTCTTGCAGAATGTAGGATTCTCTGGCGTATGCCAAGGTTTTGGAAAATTACTCTCTTGCACACGTAGACTTGCCATGACATCGTTACACAATTTGAAATGACGGAGGATTTGTTAGTATGAAATTATTGCAAAAGGTATCTATATACAGACAATAGTGCTTTGCTTATACTCGCATGAACTTTTAAGACGTCACTTTTTACCTTTATGTCAGGTGAAAGCTTACATCTTTTCGAAATTGTTAGTGTCGTGAGTCCTTTTTGCTGTAATTAAAAGAACACGGGCCATAGACGAAACTCACATGACAGACAGACGGACAGACAGAAGGGCAGTAAATGAGTTGTCTGTCACCCTGACAATACAGTACGTAATTTTACAGGTCATGTGCGCAAGAAACGCCACGGAGTAATGTGAAACAAGTAATATTTAATGCAAATATAATTGAAAAAAAA
>VICI01001684.1:0-20610 GCA_019593645.1 Akabosia matsudoensis
TCTAAATTCATTTTTTAATTTACGTGGTTTCTCTTCCTCTTTACTGCCCCCGTCTTGTAAGTGGTTTGTTGGACACATGAAGAAAAATGTAACCACCGTTCCAACAAAATAGAAGAGAAAACGAGTGGTGGTTATTCCCTACTCTCCGTGATTACTTTCTTAACCTATTAAAAAGCTTACAAGAAACCACAACTGAGCCTTCGCCTCGAATTCATATTTGAATCGAATTCCGCTTATGAATATACCCCTTCATGATTTGTCCTTTGGTCCCATTCTATAACGGTCCCATTTGGGTAGTGCCCTCGAAATATTGGTCCGGTGGACCCAATATTCATGCCTTACAATGAGCAGCAGTTGTCTATCTTTAAAAAAATTTCAAAATAACAGGATATGACCATTCATATGCGGGTATCCCACCCGAGCTTTGAGTGATATTTAAGCATAATTTCTGCCTGCACATTTGTCTCATATTTGCTATGCACGGCTCCATTTATAATGATTTTCATTTCTTCTTCAGGACGTCAGTGAAATTATTCATTAATTAAATGTCGGGGGACCTAATAGAAAGGGGAACGTAATTTTGCTACGCGAAATACAAAAAAGCTGTCTCCCAAACGGAGCTAAGTCAACTGAGATATGTTCAAGTGTCCGGCGGCTTCCAAATTAAGAATCTCTTCGAACACCGACACGTCTTTGCGTTTTAAAGCTTTGTTTTCAATAAATGCTCCATTTCGCCCGCATGAGTATTTTCTTGACTTTTCCGTTATATCAGGGGTAGAATAGGCGTCAGACTACGACGTTATAGGCTATAACGGCCTAATTTCCTGTCACCCCTGGATGGCCGTTAATGAGGAAGGATATTTATTCTGCTATTACACCATAATGTAGTTATCCACCAGCAGTTATTTTTATTAGTTTGGTACTTGAAATGGCGGGGGTACATGTTCTATTTTCAGTTATTTGAAAGTTATATTTTATTTCATTTCCGAAATCGATTTGAAGAAATGTAACAAGAATTATTGCAGGGGCAGCTTGTTGAGCATCATTTCTGTAAGAAAAAAATGTTTTATTTAGACAATCATATTTTTATGGTTAATTGGAAACCACTAATGATGGATTTAGTTAAAAGTATTCTCCATCATTTTCTACAAACCTGAAAAGTATTTGTCGCTGGAGACCAATTTATCCACGAACTGCGTGTCGACACATTTACTTGGCTCCAGATAACCACCAAAGTCGGCAGGCAAGTGCTGGCGGCCGATGTATACAGCCATCTGGGCCAGACTAGAATGGAAGACGATCTAAAAAAAATACGGACAGTGAGTATCTGTTACGATGATGAAACTTAATTAAATCAAGTTAAAACGAAAGATTAAAATTTCGCCGGTTGTCTAATTATCGCTAGGACTCAATTAGGGAATTTCATATTTTGCCAGGGGCGTTCTTTAGAAGTTTTACGGTAATTTAAAATTATTTTTCTCACTCTCTGCTTGAGCTTGTCTTTGATGAGAGGCTTCATGATGGAGTACAGGATGCCGACGAGTTTCGGTTGGTTCACTCCGTGAAAGCTTTTCATCCGGCCAATCACTCCGTTCTAAGAAATTTAAAAAAGAAAAATATTTGCATTTAGTGATACTCAATGATATTCTGTACAGGGTAGCCCTTGAAACCCTGTCTTTTTTTACCTGTGCCCATCTAAGGAATGCGAGAAGCTTCCACTGCTTCACAGCCAAAAAATGCTGAATAGAAAACCCGGAAAAGTCCCAAATCGTCACAAATCCGTCCCGCTGAATGTCCGGATACAGGGCCGAGGCGTACACGAAATACATCCAACATCCGGCCACACGAGTGTCAAAGTTTTCCTTCTTCGTGTCCCATTTTCCTGCTCGAACGACAAATATCCGCCGTCCATTACCGTCCCGCTCTTTGAGCAACTCAATTATTCCCTTTTCGTAGAATTCCTTGTAAAAACTGGGCCGGAAAGAGGCCTCCCAGTTGACGAGATTGCAGGCGGCTGTGTAAAATCCTCTCGCCAATTTGGCGGCGCCATCAATATCCCCATCTTTTTGCCGCAAACACCGCTCCAGGAAGAGTTTGTATTTTATCGGTAACTTTGACGCCGTAATCGTCTTTAAAAATCAAACAAACACTCTCAGTTACAGATTAGACTTATTCAGAAGTTGCTGATGAACACTAATTTCTAAATTAATAAAATTCAACGTACTGTTTAGGAGATGCATCAACTGGCCAACTTGTCCTGGAATGGTCTTTTCGATTTCGTCATAGTGACGGACAAACTTGAGTGACGACGTCATTTCTTTCCACTAAAAGTTCTCGACGGATAAACTGGTTCCCTCAGAAGTAGACCTCTGACTGAAGATGAAACAAACGAAAGTGAAACCAGTACAGCACCCATTTTCAGCCTTCAAGGAAAAGGGACTTTAACCTTGTCAAGGTCGTTCAAAATATGACCATGTGGTAGGACAAGCAACCTTTTTCAGGTTCATTGTTTTGTAATGTATGCGTGCGAAGCGAAGAATGGCCAAGACAATGCTAAGAGTGAAAACAAAGCCGGCATTCAAAATTAGGAGCTTATTTATAGGCGACCCTGTACAGTAAACAAACAAAAACATGAATCGATCTTTTCTGAGCTGAAAAAAAATATTATAGTAAAGAATATACTACAAGAATTAATTGATGAACGATGACAAACTCCACAAGCATTTCCTTCGACACCCTATACCGTCCCTGGAATTATAACTTTAAACCCGTGATGTCAGTCCGATTGCTGTACTAAGACATCATCTGAAAACTTGCTATTCTTAAAAATACATACATATTTCGAATTGTTTTTTACCTTGTCAAAGTTTTCCATTATATAATAAATACAAAATATACATTTAAAGAAAAAAAATGGTTAGTTGCTATATACTGACCTTACCACATAACCTTACCGGCCATTTCTCTTGGGTCAAAAGCCTGTCACAAGAGAACAACGTATTTTTTACGCTAACAGTTGTTAGTTGTTGTCACTTATGAGCGGCCCAAACAAACAGAGGGAAACTTACATGCCTCGGAGAATCGTACACCCAATCGGACTGACATGACGGCCCCAATGTTATTATTCCAGGGTCAGTACAATTTGAAATTTAAAAAAATAAAAATAAACAAAATAAAAAGTAGAAACACTGCATTTTTTCTTTGACGATCTGCACCTGTTCTTCAGTTGAACTGGTTTTGTAAAACGGTAAAGATTATTTCTTTTTATTACGCCATTTAACTAGCAGTAACCTCGAAACAATGTTATCAGATTTTGTTCATTGTTTTCCAAAACAAAATGATAGCTAATCACCTGATGCCATTCTACTCCTGAGTAAAATCCTCGGAAACCCCGAGCTGAATCATTATGAACAGCTCAGGAGCCCCATTAGTATATAAAAAAATATTTAATTAGCTTGTGCCGCCAGTTAAAATGCAGCTGTTGCCCAGGCTACTTCTCACATGGTCCTGCCTTGCATCTGTCGCTATGGCTAATCACCCCGGGGGAGGAGCCGAAGGCACCTGCGGACGGATTGACAAAGAGCTCGAGCGCCTGGAAGACATGGTCGCTGACTTGATGTCGCAAATACGCAAAACAATTGTTAAAGCTCGGGGCTGCAAAAATGAAAGCGGGATTTATATAAAACTTGATGATTCCCGGGACAGACCTTCTAACGAATATGGTAAGATATTTTGAACAAAAGAAGTTTACAGACGTCTGTAACGGTGTAATGAAGTACGGTTTGTAAAATTCAGACGACGACGAATTTCGCCGCTACCCTGAGAAGGATCAGAGGAAACCGTCGAGGAGAAGAGACATGGAGCATCGTGACCCTGAGGCGAGCACGAATCCGAGTTTTTTCGAAAATATTATTCACCAAGGTCGACGCAGACTATTCTTCGCCTCCAAGGAGGATTCAAAACCCGAGAAGAAGGGAAAAGAACCAAGACAGGTTCGAAAAAAAGGGAAAAATCGAAAGACTACAGGATCCAAGCGAGTAAAACCAAAGACTCCCACCCAAATAACTACTGTCGAGCCAACGGTCCGTCCAACGATGAAATACCAACAGGAAATTCGGGCAAGTTTGAAACCCGCCAAGAATTCTTACGAGGACTCGATCGAAATAATGGAAGCCAGGCGGGGAAATAAAACGGTTAATGATTTTGTGACAAAACAACCAAGTTCAAAGTTGGAACCCGCACAGATTGGAAAAAAGCCGGGCGGCGGAACAGACTTGCGTCGACGGATCGAAGAAGCAAACTCGTTCTCTGTGGAAGAGAGTAAAAAGCTAGCGAAGGGGCTTAACCACAAGGGGGAAAGTAGGAAAAATAAAGTCGAACAAGATTCGAATCCAAACAAAAATGGCTCACCGCCGCTAAAGGACCAGCTGGCATTTACAGATAACCCTGGCAGCCTGGAGGGAAAGGGAGGCGGGACTACAAACTCCCCTACGCAGGCGACAAAGACCCCGAGAATTAGGAGATACGGCGGGGAGGGAAATACAAGGATGAGGTCGATGAAAATCGGGGGCAATCATCATTCAAATTATTATAGCGATTATAAACAGAGGAGAGAAGAGAGCAATAATAAATATATAAATGATGCAACCTAGTTTGAATTGACACGGATTTATTTTGGGCGAAAGGCAATTGTACCGGGTGGTTCAGCCAGACTGTTATCTTATCAAGATATGATAGCTTACTTCTTTTATTATTGGTTGATACACAATGGGTGCATGCGACGCGTATGAGATAAGGATGCTTAGATTGGCGTTGACATGGGCGACAAAGCAATTGTTAACTGTACTTCTTCAGTTGTTGGTGTAAAATGGTAAAATGAAACATGTGGCAGTCTTTGTTGGACTTTTGACCGTATTTGTTTATCACGTTGAGTTTTGCCATGGCCGACAGGACAGGGACAGGTCGAAGGGGAGGTGCCACGAGTGTAAAGAGATTGAAACGGATTTGGAAAGCGTTCGAGAGTTGATGAACACACTTCAAATTCAGTTTAATTTATTGGCGCGCAAGGTGAAAAAGTTGGCGAGAGGGCGGGAGGGAGACGAACGAGACAGACAGGAGGATGACTTCGATCCTTTCTCCGAAGAGGATATCCATGGGGGGAACCCCATGGACGGTGTGTTCAAGCCCCGTCGAGGGATGAGACGTGATCCGGACGCGAGTCAAACGCCAGATTCGGAGATGCATCGGCCAGGCCACCCGAAAAACCACCCAGTCAGTCCACACCACCCTCCGTACCGTTCTGAAGGGCCTCACAAAAAACAGCTAGCGCCTTGGGACGACGATCTGCATCCAAAACCACGTAAGGCCCGTCCCCGCCCGAAGGGGCCGCAGTTTTCTAAAAATCTCTTCGACTCCCGAGAGCGGCCGTTTCCTCCAAATTCCGGCCCGCCACTAGACACCGAAGAAGAAGACGACGACTTCAATCAACAGTCGCCTACTACAAACCGTAATCAACCGGTAACCACTACAGCGAGAATAAAATCCTCGACAACGCCCGCTTCAACTACTACGCCCACTATAACTACGACGCTCACTATAACTACGACGCCCACTACAACTACTACGCCCACCACAACAGAAAAAGAAACTACCACAACGATGGCAATGACAACAAAACCTACAAAACGCCGGAAGGGAAGAAAGTCTGGGAGAATTGAGCGACGGGACAGGATGTACGAAGAACACCCTGGGGGACAAATACCCTATAATGGAAACGAAAACTATCCACCCCAATCCGAGGAAGACGAAAAACCCCGGTCGGGGTCTTTCGATCAAAAACCACGACGAAGATCTCAAAATGGAAAACCTCGGCCTAGTTCCCAAGAACAAAGTCCACGACGAGGATCTCCGGATAGAAAGTCCCGACCGACACCTCAAATTGAAGATTCAGAGCCGGAGTCGCAAACCGACAAACCCCCACGCGATGGTCAACAGGAAAATCCCGAACCAGGTCCTCCAGAGCCAAAACAAAGACGTGGGCCTCAACATAGGAAAGCACGCCCTGCACCTCAAAATGAAAAATCACAACCTGAGTCGCAAACCGAAAAACCTGATTCTCAAGAGGAAAATTCCCAACCAGGTCCCCCAGAGAAAAAACAACGACGAGGCCCTCAAAGTGTAAAACCAAGACCTAGTTCCCACGAAGAAAATCCCAGACGAGGACCTCAAGATAGAAAATCCCGTCCAACACCTCAAAATGAAAAATCCCAACCAGAGTCACAAACTAACAAAGCGCCACCTGATTCTCAGGAGGAAAAACCGCAACCAGGTCCGCCAGAGCAAAAACAACGAAGAGGACATGAAAACGGAAAACCACAACCAGAGTCGGAAACTGACACGGCGCCATCCTGAGTTTCAAGAGGAAAACACCCAACCCCCTCCTCAAACAGAAAAAAACCCACCTCCACCGAAATCTGAAGAAGATGCCCCAGAGGTTCAGGCAAAGCCGCCGAATAGAGGGGTAAATCGAATATTTCTTCCAGGCATGAATTCTGTAGGCGGCTTTGGCGGGAAATATAACAACCGCCGAAAGCCTGTCCGCTACAAAATGGAGCCATTTAACGGGAACGTCACGTGGAACGAACACTTTGACATGGACGGCAAGGAAGTTTCTGCCAATCAAAAGCAACAGGAGCTCGGGATGGGCACTGACAATCGCGGGAACGCATCAACGATCGCAGTCAATTTTGAACCTCCTGGGAAAGAAAGGAAAAGAAAAAAGAGGAGGAGATCGAAGAAAAAGCGAAAGTCAAAGTATCTTCCGAACCTAAGTTCGGACAGTATATCAGACGAGAACGCACAACTGGATGCTCGACAATATAAGCTAGACCAGGGATCAAACCGGATTATGTCACGATATCCGGACAATAAAGGCTACCATCTTCAGCAGAAGTCAAATCATACCCCAACTGCCATGTCAGACTCGACATCATCCGAGAAAACCGGATCTTGGGCGAAGCTAGCCGGAAATGGAACCAAAATCCGACCTGGAAAACATCCGAAACATCGGGAAAACAACGCCGATGACGACGAATCCGTTAATCTCCTTCCAGGCCTGACTGAAATGAAGAAAAAGAAGCGGAAACAGAAAATGCTCGAGCTTGGAATCACTCCGAAACCGACCAAGAGACAGAAAAAATTGAAATTGAAAAAACCATCTCCCGGCGAAACAGACGGCATGGTAAACTGGAGTAGTGATTCAGACTCATCAGAGCTTCAGTACAATCCGGGTAATAATGGGACGAAACTATTGAAGGGTCCGAAACATGAAGGGCTTCCACATCCCGTTCCAAATAATAGCTCAATTTACGGAAAACCACAGCAAGGCAGAAATGAAGTACCGCTAAGGCAGTTCAAACCAAAATCCCCTGTTTTAATGAGGCAGCCGATTGATGACGCAGGAAGTGGAGCAGATTCCGAATCAGCTGAAAGAGTTTTCACAACGGCGAAGCCTAAAAAGAAAACCTTTCACAAGTCGAAGCAGTTGTACAAGTCGCAGCCAGCCCAGCCACAAGCTCCGGTCGAGCCGGAACGGAAAAGTGGTTTGAAAGCATTTGAGGACAAGAGTTTTCACAACGGCGAAGCCTAAAAAGAAAACCTTTCACAAGTCGAAGCAGTTGTACAAGTCGCAGCCAGCCCAGCCACAAGCTCCGGTCGAGCCGGAACGGAAAAGTGGTTTGAGAGCATTTGAGGACGCAAATCGTAATGCAGGTAGCAACTCCGGAAGGATCTTCTCCCCACTTGTGGCCACCTCAACTAGAAAACCATCGGAGGCTGGACTTGTTGCTCCATTCGATCCCTCAGTTCTCACCCAATTCGTCTCAGGCCTATAAATACATCACTACGACAGTCGCACCTAAAAGTCGAGCCATAACTAAAATAATATAAAATGTTTAAAAAAATCAGCGGTTCCTTTGTAAATAAAAACCAAAATTGTTAAGTTATTTATTTTGTAGTCTCCTATGTGTGCGTTTTTTGCATTTCCGTCTGAAGAAATGTGAGGTCAGCGTTTAAATCCTAGATTACCAAAGGAAGGCTATTGTATCCGAACAGACTATCCAGTCGTGTTATCCGTTCCCGGAAACGTTTATCCAAGAATAACTTTGATAAATACGTGATTAGTGCTAACCCACCTTACTTGTAACTGAAGCTGGGATTTTTTAACATACGTAGTCACGAAACCAAAATGATTGAAGCGATATGTGACTATCCCTAGGAAAAGGGAAAAATGTCGTATGAAAAACAAGGAAATCTACTGCAAAACTCGTAAATACCTGAAAAATATGTCAAAGTGTAAATGTTAAAATCTTATTTGTCAGAGAAAAACGGACGTACAGTAGATGTGCTCGTATCGTATCCTTAAATGACACTACCGTATTGCCCATGTTGAAAACCATGACTGAATAAATTTTAGTTAAAAAATTCCGAAGTTTACGAATTTGACCTTTGACCCTGTGGGGTCATACCGGGGAGTCACCCTCAACAGTAAAATTGTGTTCCCCATCAAAAATACTATCGGAGTACCAAGTTTCACCACATAATTCGAAAATTAGTTTTCGGCGGGAACAGCCCAAAACAAAGGCAGCCTTGCTCGGCTATTACGAATCTAGAGTATATTTTCATTACAAAAAAGAAGTACAACTGTTACCCTTTTCAAATTCGCATACACAATTATGATTCGGCTCGGAGTTAGTTGATGATCGATCATATCAGTCAACGGATTACTTAAAAATTAAATTCAAACATGAATGGTGACCAAGTATGCACACTTTAAAAACATCTAGTGTTGCCGTCCAGTTTCAAAATATGTCACTTTTTGGCCTGGATTAGAGTTGAAATTTGTATGAGATAATTGAAAGAAACGACGAGAAATTTGTGCAACAATATTTGTATTATGTCATTAGTGGAATTACAGGTTCTCTGATTTTGTTTCCCACAATTATCTAAACTTGGAAAACTACCCCATGCAAATGAATTACATGGAGACACGTAAATAATGCAGATGTGGCTGTGTCTAGAGAAACGGGATGGATTGTACCCAAACGGAAAAGATAAAATCTCTGCTCTATAAATTCCTTTTTCATACAAACACGCCAAATCACAAGTATAGAAGTCAAATACAATCAAATATTTCGCGTATGAGCATCTTCGGGATAGGGAAGGAGACAACTCATGTATAAACCTTTGTTTATTGCGTTGTGACCAAAATGACAGAACAATGGTCCACTATGCAAATGTCCCTTCATTTGAAATTCTAGTTTCTCACGGAGGCTCGCTCTAACAAAACAAAATAAATAACAAAAAGTTCAAATGTGTTAAATTAAAAATTATTTTTGGGAGCGCATTCTTTTGCACTAAACAAACGGTTTGCAACCATTTTATGGGTCAAGCACAGGATGTTGAAAACCTTATATGAAATCCACGTACTTTCATGAATTTTTCCCTACGGTGATTATAGATAAGCCGTGAGACGGGCCGCGTTCACTGGTAGCCAATTAATTAGCTTCTCGCTACTTTTACATTTACGATTTGGCATATTTGTGAGATAACCACGAATGTATAGAGTGGAGTTTTCTTGTCCCTTTGTTTTCGACATGTCCCCTTTTCCTAGGAACAGTCAGAAATATATGTAAGAAAGGGAAATTAATAAAATTGTTTGTCAGTATAAAGAGAAAATACAGCAAAGGTGGATCTTTGTCATATTAAACCTGTTACACTACATTACACCGCTACATCGTTATTTGTTATGGAAGAGTTATTTACATTTAGACTTGTATTCGCACAGAATTCTTTTTAAATCTGAAAACTTTGGTCTGATATCCGGGTTCAACCTCCAGCAGGATTTAACCAGCTCCTTGATTTCGTCAGGCATCATCCGCGGAAGGTCAAGTCTAAGACCACTGGCAAGCATTTGGGCAAACTTGGGATCCCAATTCATGCCACCATGTGGAACACCTCCGACAGTGTACATTTCCCATATAGTCACACCAAATGACCAAACATCCGTAGCCTCATTGAAGACCGATCGCAATAGCGACTCGGGAGCCATCCACCGCCATGGCAATGGTTCGGTACCTTCTTTAACGTAGGCCTGGTGATTTTCCATTCGGCGCGACAATCCAAAATCAGATATTTTTGCAATTTTCTGTGAATCCAGGAGGACATTTCTCGACGCCAAGTCAGCGTGTACCACCTATGCATATTTGGAAACTATAAATTAGCAAAAATATCAAGCAGACGAAGAAAGCTGTATTTTTTGAAAAAATTAATGAACGTTACCTGTTTACAAGCCAAGAAGCTCATTCCGTTTGAAATTTCAACGCACCACTTGTGTATTAGCCAGCTCAAGTCGTTCAACGGGGCCAGCTCAATGTCATGGCCATCGACAATATTATTATCAACTGCTTCGATGTTTTCTCTTTTTAGTAAATACTCTCTGATGGAACCTAAACTGCAGTATTCCAAGACAAGAAGCAGTTCACCTCTTCGCAAACTGGACGTACACGCTCCAACAAAAGCGATGATGTTCTCATGTTTGCCCAAGTAATCAAGTATTTTAGCCTCCGACATGAGATTCCGTAGGGTCAAGATGTCATCGGTGGAAGGCTTCTTCCCTCGTTGAAGTTTGAACATTTTTATAGCCACAGAGTCCACTTTTTGAGTAGACTGAAAAGAGCCCTTCACGACTATTGATCCGGATTCCCCACCGCCAACTCGATCCTGTGTATCTAATATCCCGTTACAATTTCAGAAACATTACTTATTAGCTCTTTTTAAGTTCCGCTGAATTTCGTCTGCAAATTACGATCTAACCAAAGTTCAATTTATTCCTAGGAAGTTCAACTTTCTCCTTGTCATACGGAAGACACGCTCCCGACAGAGTGCTACATTCACCAAGAATCGTGGTCTTCTGTGCCTCACTTATCATCACAAAAGTATGCTTATACCAGAGGAAGCCACATGAAAACGAAATTACCAAGCCAACGAGTGTGGCGACCGTCGCAAGAATCACCTTGATGTTTGTTGGGAGTGCTTGCTCGGTTTCAGTGTTGACATTCAGGGCAAGCGTCTTCTTCTCGTATTTGTTCTTTGCATCTAATTAGAAATATTTAGAGACTCATAATAACTATTCCGTGCATAATGATTATATAGACGACTAGGGTACCACCTGGGAAGAACTGCAAGTTCAAAAAGGCTGATTGTCATTTCCATGACTCTACCTAAGTGTGATTACATATGTGCAACAGTTATTCCGTAAAAATCTGAGATCTCAAAAGGGCCCGCTCGAAGGCGGAATGTGTTCCAACGGAAAGTGCACACTTTCTCCAGTTCTTTAATGTCTATGTTAATGTTTATTCGTTCGAAGTAAGCTGATTCGCGAAACAATCATTAAGTCAGAAAAACTACAAAAACCGTCAGAACTATTCACAAGATGGTACTCTTTCCATTGGAACACAGCAAACGAGTGCGCCATATCGAATGCTCTAGAAATGGTCCATCTCTGATATCTTCAGCATCTTCGAATTACAATCAGCACCTTGAAACTTCCAATTCTTTCCAACTGGTTCCCTAGTAGGACTTACATGTTCTAACATCGATCAGACCACCTTGTTTATCAGTAATCCACCATCCACAAGGACAAAATTCAGGATTAAGCAATGGATACCTTTTATTGCTACATTTAGCTACATCGCTCATGAATGCAGTGTTAATAAGCACGCGTTTTTGTGAAGTTGCCGACCAGTCATTGATCACCCTCCAGAACTGGGTAAGTGCAACTCCTTGCTCGATAGTTATGTGGTTGTCACAGCCAAAAACAGTTATTTGGTAGACAACGGTATAACCATTATGGAAAATTGTCTTTGGCGTTTCTGTTTTGGGTCTGTATAACGTTGCGGATAATTTCCAAGCTTGTGACTCCATATCTTCAATGACTGTCACTGCTAGCTGGTAGGGGGACTTCACCACTTGCTGAATGCTCGTCTCCACGCGAGTAACAACAAACCGGATGTTTGTAGGGTTGATCGAACTCCAGTCGAGAGTTTGAGCATGATTGATAGTAGATCTTAGGTAATCCAAATAATTCATGGTAACTTCAAAAAATAAAAAATAAAAAAAACTATGGAACCTGTTGAAAGTACATTAAGAATTTTGACCAATGCGTAATAGGCGAGTGGTTCGTGGATTCGTTTGGGAGCGTGTGCGTACCCTGTTCGAACCCCGGTGGGCAGGACTCCGATCACTCATCTAATACCCTGGCACGGGGTGCATCGGTGCCCCGTAGTTACCATAGTAACGAGAAAAATAAATGAGTGGAAATTTGTGTGGCTCTATGGGCTAAAATATACCAGGAAGTAGCTTTGAGAAGGGAAATAAATAAATCAAATTAAATGCTGTCGCAGCAACAGTTCAGCCACAGCTATAATGACGAAGCTGAAAGCGAAAGAAAAGGCTGAGGAAAAAAAGCTTTGCACAAGAGCTAAGAAAAAAAAGCTTAGCAAAAAAGCCAAGGAAAAAAGCTTTGCGAAAAAGATAGGAAAAACGCCAACGAAAGAGACACTGCTAAAGACTGCATTGAATAGCCCCAGTTGAGAGCTTTCTAATGATACATATGTCACTCTCCTCTGACCGTAGTTGATCCATAGTTGTGAAAACTTTGGTACAAATTGACCAAAATCTAAAATTTGACCCATCTGACCCTAGTTGACCCTATCTCTGACGCTAAGCTTGACCGATTGGGCTGAAAATCAATATGGTTTTTGCAAGGGATCTAAGGTATCACTGTTTCAAGTTTGGTACAAATCGGCCACAATCTAAAATTTGACCCATCTGACCCTAGGTGACTCAATCTATGACCTCTAGGGTTGGCCGAACGGGATGGAAACAAATAGGGTTGTTGCAAATGACCGAATGTATCACTGAACGAAGTTTGGTGGAAATCAGCCAGTATCTAAAATTCGACCCCTCTGACCTTAGTTGACCGCTGACCCTCGTCGCCTGGGTTGAGCAATTGGGCTGAAAATCAATAGACTTCCTGCCAGAGATCTAAGTTAGTACTGTACCAAGTTCACTCCTAATCGGTCAAAGTATATGCCCTGTAGAGCACGGACAGACGGGCAAGCAAACTCATCGAAGCCATTACTTGCTGAACATAACTCAATAACATATAATTTAAAATTTTAGACGTTTCATACTCATCAAACTTACGGTTCCAACGAATGGTAGGGTTCTGGCTTGCAAACAGCAAGGACTCCGGTAAAATCTCGTCTCCATAGATGTCAATTTCAACATTGGTTCTACGTGCCTGTTGCTGAATATATTGCATTGCTGCCATAAATTTTTCACAAATCAGGACATAATTCTTTAATGTCGCTCAACTTATCTTCTCTATTTCTCGCCATTTTTAGAATTTGCCATGGTGCCCAATCGACTAGAAGGGAAACCTGGACAGATGGATAGTTAGTTTTAGCCCGGTCAATGCTGTCAAACACTAAATCGACATTTCCGAACACGTCCTCGCCACCATCTAAGGTTAACGTAACCCCGAACTTTTTCTCCGAAAAAATGTCCGTGTTTGAGTAAATCCTTGCAGCTCTTGAAACATCTAGAATTGTTCCTGCGGATGGTAGTATCCATCCAATGCTGATGCCTTCTAAGAGGCTTTCAATTGAATTCAAGTCTTTCACGCTTGCGGTAAATGTAATCAATTCATTGAAACTGAGCGGTTCATATAACCGTTTCACGTATCTGTGGCTCTCGATTTGCGTGAATGTGTTATTTTTGGTGTCATTCACAAGTTTGACACGGTACACAAATTCCGAAACCCCCAAGCTATATTTCCATCTAAAGTGCTGAAGCGGATTGGAGTAAACGTTCGAGTTCAAATTCATTTCTATTTCCTTTCGAAAGTATCCATGTGGTATGCGACTTAGCCACTTATGAAGCTCGTCGACTGATGTACAACGGGATTCAGTGCCAGTAAATACAATTGGGTTTAGCCAGGTCAAGGGAAGAGACATGAAGGCCGTGTTCAGTGGCACGATTCTTTCGCAGTTTTTTGTATGAAGAACCAGGCCCCAAATTAGGCTTCTCCCATTTATGAGGCTTTTACAAGTCTGAATGTCTTTTGTCAACACTGGCAAAGCTGTAGAATCTATACGCAAATATCCGTAGTCTATGAAAATATGGGACACGAGCCATTTCACTCTGTTATTCACGTCGTCCACCATGTTTAAAAGGTAATGTAGGTCAGACGAGATATTCATGGATGGTGTAAATGATATCCAAAGGGAAGGTGGATGCTCGAAATACACGCTTGAAGCATTGAACGTGGAACTGACAACTCTTGATAACAGATTCTCAAGGGTATTCCGGATTTTACCTAAGGAATAACGAAATGTATAACTAAATTGTGCCCAACAATCGGCCAATGATTGTCCGAAATCCATTAATTATCTTTTCAAATAGGTCCATCCCCTGGTTGTGTTTTCCTTTCCTAATAAAATTTAACTTCAGGCTCAATCAGCGTCAGCATTTTTTGTAAAGCTCAACAAGGCTCACAATTTTTTGCTAGGCTCAGACAGGCCCACCATATTTTTGTAAATATAAGTCAGTTTAGGTTTTGGTAGACACTTGAGCTTTAAAATAAAATGGTGAGCCTGAATGAGCCTTCAGAAAAACATAGTGAGCCGTGTGGAGCCGTCCGAAAAAATTGTAAGCCTTGTGAGCCTTTCAGGCTCAGAGTCTGACTTTCAATTTTATTAGTAAAGGAGAACACAGCCCAGGGCTTACTCACCGGAATCCAGACTACCAGCCTGAACCAACAATTTTCCATAACTGCGCAAAAATGTTTGGTTTCGTTGACCGCGCAAACTCACATCAAAATTCATTATGGCCAGATATTCCTCGGATGTAAGGAGTACTGCGCTTGCGGTAGACGATCGAGTCAAACCCTCCATTTCCATGCCACGTATGGCGAATGTGTTTTCTTTTGAAGATCTGTCCAGCTTGCAAGACGTGTTGGTGTACGAAGGAAAAATTGAAGTTATGTTTGGCAAATACTCATTATTTACTGTGACAGATTCGGTTGTCACACAAATATCTAGATTTGGCATGATAAAAAATGGTCTCATTTGAAGGAGCAGTCCACAACGGTGCCACCAAGAGTAAAAAACGTCCACACCAGAATCGTCAGAACCTCTCATTGGCGATGACACATCAAGAACAAGTGTATTGTTGCGAATTTCGTGGAGCATATAAACTAAGGTGAGAGGGTATAGTGTAGAACATATACTCGCGTCTAATATAATCCCACATGAAAATATTTCCTGGCTTTGAAGAGAAACACACTTTTGAACTTGGGTATATATCAGGTAAGCATTTATAACTCGGCTCTCAAGCGACTTAAAGTCGAGTAGTACGAGAGATATGGTGTTTGGGAATTCAGTAGCCATTTGCATTATTTGTTGTAGCTTTCGATCGAGATCCGGACCGATGCCGACCACCAGAATAACACTCAGCTCCTGTCCTACAATTTTACTCGGACTATTGAGGTCGTGTACTTTTTCGAGAGCGTCGACAAGGGATTCTAAAAATTTGACAGAACATTTCCAATTTTATCCATTGCTGGACTATTTCCTAATCCTCAACTTTTATGAATTGAATGCCTTTGTGACTCTGCCTAGGAAAAGGGAAGGTGTCGTGCAAAATATATCCAGGAAAATAGACTCTAAATTTTTTTCTGAGAAATATGCCAAGGCGGAAATATTTAATTAGCAAAATTTGTTTCTCGCAACTTGTAACTTCCCGATTTAGCATATTTATCAAAGAAATGCGAATTTAGTCTATTTTCTTGGTTATACTTTGTACGACATCTCTCCTTTTTCTAGGAGACCGATAGATTTGTGTTTTTACCTGTGTCAAACTGGGACAGCTCAAATATCAAGTGCGTGAAAGCTTCCCGGAAAGAGCTTTCATAGCTCGAGCCATTAAATTTCAGTGAGGTACTTGTTAAAGCAGTTAGCGTTGCATTTAAGTTTTCCGGGTGAACCTTGAGTGCAGCCAGTCTCTTTGCGGAAGTCTAAGATGCGAAAAAGAAAAACACTCCGAAACAAACGTGGAAATTTTTTTGTGAAAATAATTTCTTTCACTTACGCTTTCCATTGCGCTTCCGCAAGATAACAATCTAAAGCCCATATAAATGAGCAGAAGCCATGCAGGACTTACAATTTTGAGCATATTTTTGCCCAAAAAAAGTTTTACAAGTTTAATTTATACAAAAACTTCGTTTGTAAACCGTTCAGAATTATTTTAATAACAGTTAATATTTAGCCAACTGACATTTCGTGGGAGTTCTTTGGAAGGGATGGTTTACCCAAGCTACGCCTTTTACGTACTGTTGTATTAGCCCGTTAGTACGTTCGTTATTCTTGACTAAATATGAATTTCCAGCAGGATGCGTTTATAATAGATAACCATTGATTCATTGTCGGTAATGAGCTCGTTATAGTTTTTCCAGTTTTTTTATTGTAAGGGAATTCATATAGGTTTGGCAACAGGAAAGCCAGGGAAACCGTAATATCCGGTCAATACTAAAAATATATTATGTTATGCTTCTCTATTTTGTTGCTAATGCAATTTCGGAAGTGGATTACTCATTACTTGATTTAATTTTAATTATATTTTTTCTTAGTTTTCTTCAATGTGGTCGCATATTCTCTCACGGATGAAATAACGAAATCCAGTTGTTGGTTTGTGATCAGTAAATACAACCTGATTAAATAAATAATCATTTGACCTACCAAATCTTCTACTTAGTAAGAGAGCTGGTTGACTTTGCGGTTGCTTTTGGTAGGAAAGACCATTTGAAAAGTTTATCCAAATATGATAGAATACACCCTTATGCAAGTGTTTTAACGACTTCAATCATCGTGATGCATTTAGGGTATTTATTTATATTTTTCCGTGGAAGCACTAAATATCTATTACGTTTTTCAGAAAAAAATCGGCAAGTCTTGGTATAACGGAGTAGAGAGGATTATAATAGAGGACAAAAGTTGATAAAATTTGGAGGAGCACTAGCTTGGGGAAAATAATTCACTGATTGGTACATACAAAGAAGTGAGTCGATGGAAGCACAGATTTTGGCCCAAACTTTTGTTCAGACCTAGAACTTGATGAATCTGTCAAAATGCAGTTCCTAAAAAATTGCAGGGATCTAATCTTTCCACATGTATCTTAGTTTCAAGAAGATCCGTAGGGTACTTTTGGAGTAATCAGGCGCAAAACCTGAGTTTTTTTAGAGTTATATGTTTTCACTGTGCCTATACGTCATTCCACCGACCGCAAATGTATTTCAATTTGATGAAACCCAAAATCCCCATGCTGAAAAATGAAAATAATCGGTTCTTCGGTTGAGATTTGAATGTAAGAAGTGACAAAAAAAGTACAACTCTAATGTCATCGTTAATCCTGACTTAAAAGTTAATTTTATTTGTGCAAATCATTGGTTTGTTGACGTAATAATTGTATCCTTCACTGATAGTTAGTGTTTGGCAGAGGAAGATTGTGAAAGTACAAAGATCTTTCTTTACAAAACCACACAGACACATGCAGTCATGGAATATCCTGAAACTTTTTTTTATTGTCACCCTTCGAAAATATGCTATTTCTTGGGTTTCTATCCATCCATTATCGCAAAGCCTTAGAAACGCGTGTGCGCACAACTTTATAGTTGGCAAACTGTCTTATTTGATTGCGGCACTCCTCTAGACAGTTTCTGACAAGGCATTACTATCATAAATGACACATATTTGACACATCATATTTTGCTAGAATCTAGTTCAAAGGAGTTATAAAAAAATTCACGCAAAAAAGTAGGAGAATAATGTCCCATGTATTGTCGGAGTTGAAAAATGAGTTTCATTTTTATTACTTTTATTATTTTTAATTATGTTTTAGGTGAACGCTCCAACGAGAACTTAAATGAATCTTAGAATTATGCATTTATGACTTATGAAGAAGATTTGCAGAATACAAAAGTACAAGCAGGTATGTATAATGTGAGCACCNTTTTATTACTTTTATTATTTTTAATTATGTTTTAGGTGAACGCTCCAACGAGAACTTAAATGAATCTTAGAATTATGCATTTATGACTTATGAAGAAGATTTGCAGAATACAAAAGTACAAGCAGGTATGTATAATGTGAGCACCTTCTAATACTTCTGGAACAAAATTTCATATAAATTCTACCTTTCATGAAAGGAATCGAATTCTAACGCAAAAGGTCTTCCTTTCGAAATGAATTGAGATGAATGATTTCTGAAAGGAATTAACTGATTTTAATTGAATGGGATTTAATGTAAAAGGATTGAACCCTTTCAATATACTAAACATACATAGGGAAAGTTAAGTTACATACATAGGTTACTTACATTTTACACATAGTTTGTGTCTTAGAAATGTCGAATAAAAATGTACTGCAGGACAATTGAAACACTTAGTATGATTCGTTTTAAAAAAAGTAGCAGGGAAAGACGTTGATTGATGCTTCGCAATTTAAAAGAAACTTTGTTTTGAAAGACATTAATTTGAAGGGAAAGATTAAATTGAATGACTTTGAAGCTTTTCATAACTACCTCATAACATAAAGAAAATTTGACAGCACGACTGCCAATCAGAGGTTCAACTGTCAGCAAGTTACTTTTATAGACAGGTTTGACTGTATACCTTATCTTTGATGCCCTAAGACGCTCACAGTTCTGGGACATCTCATGTGGTTGACGGTTGCCGCAGTCAGGTTGTGCAACACTTTCTACTTTCTCACACCTTTCGGAAAGCTATGTGCAGTATTCAACCGACCCTGTGCCTTTCTTTGAATGCTTTTGTTTGATTTGCTATTACTTATGTTTTTTATCCTTTTTCACTCCAATATTTCGAAGCGGCAGAGGCTTTTGCAATGCATGCAACGTTTCCTAAAGTATTTGAAGGACCTTCCTCCGCTTAAGTTTAACTTCATGAAGATCTCTATTCTGGTGAGGACCAAGTGGTTTGGAAAAGCTAATACAACTTGAAGTAGGCGTGCGTAATATATTTTGTCTCTATTCTTAGCTGGTGCTTACCTTTCAAGTGTTTACATCGTACACAGTGATCGCTGATTTCTCAAGCCCCTTTATTACCATTAGTTTCAACTCGTCCTTGATGCCCGCAAACAAACTACAGTCAAACCTGTCTATAAAAGGCATCCAAGGGCGACAAAAACAGTGCCTTTACTACAGCATGTCTCTTATAGAGTTGGGAAAATACATGGGGTAAATACAGGTAGGGCGACAGAAATGATACCTTTATTAGGCAGGTTCTTTAATAGGACGGCCTTTTATAGACAGGTTTGACTGTACTACGGATTTTCGGAGATAACATAGTATCAGGAACGTCTTTGGGAAATCACTGCATATCCATCACAATTCATGCTATCGGTCTGATTTCTGCATTGTTCTATAATGCACTTCGATTATGGTTTCCATCGACTTTTCTGGTTCTATTTTTAATCAGTAGCACCTTTCAATCGGATCTTATGCAATCTGCGAATGCTAAAACTATTCTTATAAAGTATAGGAAAATATGGCGGTTGTGCAGAGACCTTGACAAAGTGTTCGGATTATCCATTCTGCTGTATGTTTTTGCTCAAACTCTATACACTGCGTTGGTGTTAATTAAGCTCAGTTTCACAGACGATACAATTTTGTCAAAACACGTACTAAAATTCAATAGCATTGTACTTATAATTTTGGCGAGTGGAAGTGGAGCAGCTTTCTCACAGCAGGTGAGTTATGACCATGAAATGGCTGCAATTATTTTTGTCAATACCCATTTCAGCGATTAAATTATGTATTTACATATTTTACCACATAGATGACTTCGGTGGCTGTTGTATTAGCGAGATTTCGAAACCAGCCGTTGATATCTAACAATACTAAGGCCCTAGTCCAGCATTGGACAAAACACAAAGTTGTTGCGTCACGGGGACCACATTTCGTCTCACATACGACTCGATTATGATGGTAAGGAAGTACACGCCGCAAACGGAAATTGTTGTGTATGTTTAACTCGTGGGTACATTTGATTCCAGCTCTTAACTGTGGTCATGACTATATTTCTATTGACGGCCTCACCAACGCCCAGCACGACAGGTGTAGCTTGTAATATAGCGGCATCGTCAACATAACAGGGTTTTTTAACAGGATATGTAGGAGGTTTCTTCTATAGTTTCATTCTCACGGAAAACTGTAGCACAGGTAAACATAGATGCATATTACTTTTTTTTTGAATTAGGAACATTCTAAAATTGCACGCCATATGCAAACTGGTCCAGTCCTTGATCTCCTTAGAAGCTAAGAAAACAACGCTTCATGCATCGTAAGAGTTCTGCATCCTCTAGACAATATGAATTAAATATCTGTTAAATATTGGTCACAATCATGGTTTCGTTTAGGAGGAAAGGAAGTAATCAATAGTATTATAGCTATCTAGAATAGTTAAGTGTTTTGTTC
>VICI01001685.1:0-20585 GCA_019593645.1 Akabosia matsudoensis
GGTTAGTCTTTGCTAGCTAGTTGTTTATTCGATTAGTTAGCTATTCACTAAAATATACAGTCCACTACATCGAGGCTCTGGCTGAACCCATCCGGGGTGACGCTGGAGTTAGGAGTCGGCCTCATCCCGAACACTAATAAAGAGCCACTATCCCACAAAAGCTAACCATCGTGGTTATTTTTAAAAAATTCGGCCACGTGCAGGAACCTGTAAAGGGCTTATCGAAAAAGGCCCAAAACTTCATATGTTAACCCCTGGAGATATACTAGTGCCCCCACTATATGATTATTAAGCTTGTGGGGTACAGGAATGGAACAAAGCCTCGGAATAACGGAGAGACAAACGTACACGGGATACTCGTAGACGTCCAATACCAGACAAAGCTCCTCAATGCTTTATATCGGGATTTAATCGGAATAGAAAGTACGAAGCGCTCTGTTTCTGTGACAGCAAAATTGTTAGTGGAAGGCTGTCAAGTTTCAAAATGCTTCTCACTGATAAATAATTTATGCTTGTTAACTTTCGGAATCTTGCTGTCAGTCTAATGATTTCCTGAATTCCATAAAAGTTCCAATATTTAAATGATGTTATAAGTTAAGCACCCCAACTCACAAACATTTTTGAACACCTGCTTTGTATCCAGCTGCAAAATTGCATTTTAATAGGCTCAAAATTACTCCTAATTTGTCACGGCCTTCATATTGAAGTTGGAAGTGTGTTAAAATAAAAAAAATACAAATACTACATTCCATTCAAGTTTTACTTGAGATGACTTTCGCACACATTATTTAAAATTGTGGATCTTCAAAACAAATAAATTTTTGCACCAAAGCCCGTTCAAAATTTCACAAAACGTTGTGATTTCCCTCAAAAATTCTGTTTGGTTTACAAAAGCTTAACCATGGAGCTAACTAAATCAAAGAACGGTTCCTCTGGTAATTTGCTAAAATATATACGGGTTGCGGTCAACTCTGCAAATATCTATGGCGGCATGCCGTTTACATGGGATTCTAAGAAAAGAGAAATCCGATTGAAATCCAGGAAACAACTCAGAAAAGTATTTGCGGCCAGTGTTGTATCTGCTGGACTCTTCGTGATTGGGTTACTTCAAATAATTCCGGCGTGGCGAAAAACAGATCGGCTCACTAAAAGTCTCAGCTTTGTTATATTCGCCGTGTTTGCCGTGTCCGGTCCGATGCCATTCATTTTTATATTACGCCGTAGTGAAATACGGGCGCTACCTTTGGCTCTTCTTCGATTTGAAGAAATATGGCAAACAGGTAATATGTATGGCAATAATTCCCAAACATTTATGGTTCCAAATATTTTAATTTTATGTTTCTTTTGCTTTAAGAACTGTCTACTCGGGTTCCAATGGCGAAATCCCGCCAAGGAAGATTTCTCAAAATGGTATGCTCCTCAATGGTTCTCGTCCCTGGCCTTCACTTTCTCTCCGGCGGAATCATATTTATGAACCCCTGCATTCCCGTCATTCCTGGAAGTAAACTGGTAAATCAATGTCGTCTTCACTATGGTCTTCTCAAGGAAAACGTCTGGACTTTATCTGAAGTCCTTGCCAGACTTGTTTTAGGCGTGCTCTATGGCGCATCCCAAACTCAAATTGCGAATCCTGTTCTTTTTGTGATTGTTCAAAGCATTGTATCATCTTTCGCGATAGTTTCATACATGAAAACTCTGAAGAAGTTTGTGCAAGACAATCAATTCTGGAAGGCTTATCAGCTTACAAGGCAAATTCAATTGCTGCTAATTCTGTTTAGAAGCGCGCAAAATTCAGCGCTTGCCTTTCTCCAAGGCGGCTTGGTTCTTTTGAGCATTGCGAGCGTTTCGGCAGTGCTAACGTTTCAACAAAGCGGTCGGGTATCGGATCACGTAGAGTATGTTGTCGGGTTGACATGGGTGTCGATTCTTGCTTTTGCTGGCATATTTTTGGTTTACGGAATGATGGGCGACGTCTTCCAAGAGGGAAAGAGGATGGAGAGAGCTGTTCGGAAGAATGATTATATTATGCGGAATAAGTTATATAAAAGATTGTTCCGTGGCGTGGCGACTTTGAAGATCGAACTACGCAATGGCAATGCTGTTACAGCTATGACGCCTGTGCAAATGCTTCAATTTGCTTTTGACCAAATTGTTAGCATAATTTTATTGTAAGGAAAGTTAAATTTATTTTATATTTGCTGAAACAGTAAGAGCAAACAATTTCAGTGATCTGAAGTTGGATCATATCTAAAGACTTATCTTATATGGGCTTACTAAAAACTAAATGTAAACAAACAATATTTATTGTTTATGTTTATGTAGTTTATATTAATTTGACTATCGTCACCCTTGTAAGATATTCAGTGACTGCCTATATGATTATAGAACATTAACTAAATGTGCATGTTTTTCTTCCCAATGTGTACTTTCTGTCGTTACATGGTAGAACCCATTGTCTAGAGCCCATAAATCCCGAACATGCAATTAAGTAGGGATCTATAGTTTAAATTTTTAAGTCACTCAATATGGTCAAAGGTTTGCAACTATATTCATGCTAGAAAAATGCCATAGCAAATAATAGCATAATAAGGTTTTAACCATATTTTTCGTCGATGAAAAGAGGATCATTCAATAATCGAGCGTGGCCTAGTTCCGCAATTCTGTGCACCGAAATAATATCATGAGGTACTACGTAAACCTCTGAAATTCAACATAATATCTTAACAAGAATATATATTATATATTCTTGTTAAGAATTGCGGTAGAATTTATAATTGAGAATGGGTTTATCGTCTGTTCAGATGTCACTGCTCAGAAATCAGGCGCGGGTGATGATTCTCGTTGGTTTTGTCGGATTGGCTCCGTGTTTTTTACAATGGTTTTTAATGACTTTTCGGCAAACTAAAGTCCTTCAGGTTCTCGTAGGTTTTACTTTTCGCTGATTAATAGGAAAGCTTCATCTGATAGTAACGAAATTAGTACTGTTCCTCTTACTCTAAGATAAAAATGTAGAGTCAATGCTTTTGGTACACTTTTACACCATCTGAAATATTTTTTGTGCAAAATCCGCACTTTTTTGCATTAGGTGGGTAGTTTGGTTTCAGGAGAGGTACACTCGGTTCCGAAGAAAGCGTATTTTGCACAAAAGATATTACAGATGGTGTAAAAGTGTACCAAAAGCATTGAATCTACATTTTTATCTTAGAGTAAGAGGAACAGTAACACAGAGATCCTCTGAGAGACTAAGGAACTTTTGAACAGGCTTATGGATTTAAGGCATCTGCGTATGTTTCCGAATTCCTTTTACCACAAATTGGAAAATTTTAATCAGATTGGGACAAAATTTTTCACATTATTTGATCGTGTAAGCATGTGTCAAAATAAGATAAAATGGATTTTAAGGCACCTGCAGGTTCCGGAATGAGTTTCTTTCCACTTATTTGGAGGTTTTAATCAGATTAGAGCAATGTTTTGTAAACATTTTGCACACATGCAGCTGCCAAATGGGAGCCATTCAACAAACTGGAACCACATTTCACGTGGAGGTTTCCAGTAACTCTTAAAAATTGTTTAAATAGGAGATAATGCATCTTCAGGTTTCCTACATAGTTCGTTCTCAGTTATGAATGCTCGTCTCACAGGTACGGACTGCTCCATTATCTCGTTACCGTGGCTTATTATTTTACATAAGTTATTTGTATTCTATTCAAGTCGATATGATGTAAACGTCGATTTCATGCATAAAATATAAAATTAAAGCTTAAAATCTAAGCTTAAGCAAGTATTGCACAAAATTTTGATATTGATATTGGACAAAATTTTTATTTTGGACGGAATAAGTTATTTAACTTTTGCATTGCTTAATATTGCATCACAAACAAGTCAGTTCATGGATAAGTTCGTGCAATTAATGCCTATAAATTCAAATTTTGACTAAAGTCAAGTAATGCACACAGAAAAACCTGCTAGTTTCAGTTGAGACAAGTAATACTTTAGTTCAACATTTTACAATATTCCAGAAAACCAGAGTATCATGTCGCTTAGCACTGCAGCGTTTCAAGTTCATCATTTAATTGAGCGTGTAAGTCCAACAGCCGCAATTGTGAATGTGGAGGAACTCACGGCCCGTCCAAACCCTCGATATAATTCACCATATTCCTTAATAATTCGACTTTCACTTTTGCTACTCATAAACATGTCTTTTCCATTTCGGTGGCTACGCAGTATGGCTCCTTAAATACGCTAGTCCTCCAGTTTCTCAACTTCAGTTGACAGTATGCGTCATGGTTGCCATTGGGTCAACAATAACTCTTGCATTTTGGTATATGCTCATTTGTTATTCGGATGAATTATGCTTTCTTGCAAGTCAGTTCAGCATTGCAAACTCTCTCACTGCTAATCAAGGTGGCATAAATTCCCGACAGATTCTCGTTTATCTGATAACCTTCTGTTGTGTTATCCTGCCACTTCCACTCGCTTTAGGCCCATTCAAGATAACCTTCGATCCTGTTCAAACTGTTTTCGGAACTTGTTGGCCATCTAAAATATTCGCCTGTATAATAATTTATTATATGGCTTTCCACGTCGCCCTCGGCTATCTCGCCTTTTTTCTAATGTCACTTGCCCAGAGTTCTAAAAACCGGTTCACTAGCGGTAGCGATATCGGTAGCAATATATGTCGAAAATATTTGCGATAACGATAGCGATATCGGTAGTTATGAGCAGAATATTTCAGTAGCGATAGCACACTTGCCCTCCTGGAAACAGTTAATAATCTATCAAAGCAATGCGCTTCACCAAAAGAAACATTTTCTGATTTCCGGCGTAACTACCATTCTATTGTTATTATTTTTCGACTTGTTGACCGTTCCACTGGCGATTTCTTTGCGACACTAATCTTCACTGGAATTCCCTTGGGATCGTTAAGCCTATATGCCAGCATTCGTCTCGGTGGAGAACTTGAGTGGTTATTTTACTTCGGGTTTCCTGTATTTTCTGCTGTGATCTTTGGAGTTGCTCTGGTTTTTACCTATTTTGCAGACAAACCGTCCACTAACTTAACTCAGGGCTGGCAGCATTGGCGACAACATTCCAAATCAAACATGGTGCAAAAAACGCTAAAGTCATTGGGAAAAACAGGAATTCATTTAGGGCCTTACGGAATCGTACAACAGGATTTGGGCATGGCCTTGTCCGATGATATAATTAACAATACTGTCAATTTGCTTTGTATGTATTAATTAAACGGAATTGTATGCGGGGAAAATTTTGCACTTACAAAGGGCATGGATGTTCCCCAATGGGGATTCGTATTCCCAAATCGAAACGTTAGAGTAAATAAACCCGTTTTACTCTCCTTGAAACTTCAAGAATCATTGACCCATATCATGGAATGCACCATGTCTAAAATTCAAGTCGAACGTAATTACAATGCTGATCGGGGGCTTCAAGTGTGGAAGGATCGTTTCTATGTTTCTATCGTTAAAAATCGTTTCTACCCAATAAAAAAATTAAACAGGTTATTTTAAAAGGCAATGCCTAATGTTGTTCTTGTATACCAGGTATTTGTTGTTTTTGCGTTTCATTTCTTGCATTGCCATGATAATTTCGTCTTTATTCAAATTACTAATGAAATGCTGTCCCCCGAGGAAGGATTTGGTCGAAATGTTCTGGTCCAGAGGTCTTCAGCGTGCATTTCAAATGCAAACATTGACTGCATATTAAGAATGGCAAAAATAAATCGAAAAAAACACTAGGTACTAAAAAATACCAAACTACAAAACATAATATTATGTCGTCAACCTTCTGTGATAACGTCACAAATATGCATAAGTTGTGTTACAAAAGCAGCCCTGGCATTTCAAAAAAAAATGACCAAACTCGATTTGAGAGTTAGGCGTATCGTATTACAGCAGCTTGTCATACAAGCAACAAAAAAAATTTAACTTTTACCGATCGGAATATCGGAAATGACAAGGGCGTGTCTAAAACGTGATCGTGTTTTGTGTCGTCCATAGTGCATAGAAACCCACTTAGGTAGTTAGGTACCTAAACAAAATCAGTGGCTATTCAGAACATTTTGCGTAAAGTAGTCTGACATTTAAGTTCACTAGGTGCTGAAGTGTTTAACTTTGTAAGAGGAAATAATTAAGTATTTCGTGCTGAAATTGATAAAACACGAAGAAATTTACTATTGGAGGTGGCTGGCTAACCTGGAGCTTGCTCTCATTTTACACCTTTTATGCATCTGTTCAAATATTTATTCTATCTGATTCCTTGAGTTTCAATTAGTTCAATGAACTTATTTTAAGCACGAAAAAGTTTCTATTTTACTCTGCTAATTTTGTCATCTTTATAGCCTTCAGAAAACATGGGGTTTAAAATATTTCAGAAAGTGTTCACCGTTTTTCATTTGGAGCAAGCCTTAAAAGTGAATGCGAAGTGCTGTCTGGACGTCAGCTCTGATAATGAACTATCTGAAGCCGCCATACATTCCAATCGTCCATCAGTCATCAGCCCAGCCAGAACTCTTTTCTTCAACAACAACAGATTCAAAAACAGTTTTCCTGATGCTGGGCGATGAGTCAATGTCCTTGTAAACACTACCCGAGGAAATTTTAAAGCGAGAAACGTAATCAGAAGGACATAAGGATCCATATCGTTTTCCAAGAAATACTGTATTCGTGCTGTTTCCTAATGGGTCAAATTTAAGCTTCAAATTGATATCACACACGAACACGACCAATTTGGAGACACTGTTCGCAGATACTTATAGGATGCTAACCTACAAATATTTAATGATGATGATGGGCTATAAATATTTGTTAGAAATATATGTAAAATGCTCAAGTATCGAATAATAAATGACTGGGACAGTCCCAACAAAAATGACTTGTTTTGTGATGCCTGGCATGATAAGCCGACAAGATGTAGACGATGTCCAAGCGGTGTTGGAAGGAAGGAGTGGCCAGATGACACATGATTCCATAATTGATAGTGTTTAGGAAGTGATTATTTTATAAGCATGGAATGGGTTAAGAAAATATAAGACGGGAAAAATGACGGAGGTTTCTTTTGCCTGGAGAAGTATGAAGTTAATTCAGAGAAAATTAAGAAAAATTGCAGAAAAAGATGTTGCATAAACACGATTGTAAAAAAACATGGCAGGAAGTGTAACTGATAAAAGGCAACAGATTAGATAATATTGTATTTACTATAGTTGAAAAAATAAGTATAAGAATTTAGGATTGTTTGTGTTTATGAGCATGTAATTTTGAAAACTTGGAGGAATTCTTCTGGAACATCGCAAAAAGACAAGCTAATCTCGCTCTGAATAAATAAAATAAAATATCTTTTGATACTGATTGTTGATGGTTTCCACGTATTTTAGTTAGAATCTAAAATCTTTGGTTCGTTCACGTGGAAACATAATATGCATTTGAACGTATTTATTGAATTTCACCAGAGAAGACATCTAAAACAATCCAGTGGATTGGATGGTACATAACGTTATGACGCGATGGAAAGGCAACATTTGCATCATGTAGTGGATTAAATGCCGTTGTGATGATAATTTTATTTACAAACATGTTTAAAAACGCCGCCCACCATGAGAATGTACTGTTTGGAAAAATAATATGTTTGCATTTCGTCATCATGTAAAAGTCTTGTAGACTTGTCGAGTTTCTCCCCGACACAAAGACAACACGCCATTCAAGTCCAGTAAGATGATCTTCTGCAAATTTGATATCGTCAGAGAACACAAAAAATACAGGAGTATTAATTCCCCGTTTCTTTAAAATTTCCGCCATTTTTCGAATCGCAACACGCTGGAACTGTATCGGAACAAAATGCCCGTAGCTTTGAAAAGCTGGGGAAAGGAAATCTCCTCGACGGACATGAACTGCTACACTGTCCACATTTTCAATATCTTTGAAAATTGTCTTCGCATTCTGAGAAAACCTTGTTTCGATCGATGCTGAAGGTTGTAACACTTGAAGGATCGTTCTTGAGTATTCCTGCCAGTAGACAGGGGATTGACAGTAGTCCTTGAGCTGCACAAAAGTTTTGTGTGCATTTTTAGATCCAAGATTTAAATACATCTGCAAAAACGGCTGATCTCCATACCGAATCGTTATCCCGTTAATATTTGACGAGTTGACAATGTTTAGCCTTGGAATGCTGAACCAATCCAGTGCGAATTCCCGTTTCTTGGCGTTGAATTCCCGGCTTAACGTTTCCTTTGAAGATAAATTTGTGTAAAGCGGCCACGCTCGCTCACGAGCTAATGCGTAAGAACAGGCGTATTGAAACAACTGATTCCCTATTCCACCGGTAGTCTTTAGAATGACCCCAGGCGGAGAAACTCTCCCGTTTACGTTCTCCATTACAGTTCGAACTCCTGTTTCATTTCGCGTTTTAATTAAGAAGTGGTCATGTTTCACACGACTGCGACTATGAAAGCAAGGAATAAACATGCAAACTGACAGAATTGCAACAATCAAAATCAACGCTAATTTTAGTATACTTTTTCGGGTTATGATTCCCATTTCAAGTAGGAATAACACTCATTGACTCCATTAAATGTACAATTCTTCTCTATTTGAAACTTCTATGCATTTTCAATAAAACGCTGAATGAAATCAATCAATCAAACGAAAAAGAGTGTACAGAGTGTTGAAAAAGTTCATATATTTTCTTTTTTAAATTATTTAAATCGGTTGGCGGTCGATGTTGCCTGTCAATATGACCCAAGCAGGAAAATGCTTTAGCATCAGTTCGTATATATTATTGCGTCCACACTTGTGTAAACTGAAAAAAAATGAAGTCAACAAACCAAAAGATCTGCTAGTGATAGAAAGCAGTCCAAATAAAGCTTTACTTTTATTGAAACTTTTACTCAGTTCAAATTTTCTTTATTCCGTTTAGGCTCAATTGAAAAATAGCCGCTCAAGATACTAAGCCCATCATGAAGGAATCTCCGCGCCAGATCAACAAGTTTCGTGTGAAACAACTAGTTATCTTTACTGCTCTAGTTCTCGTCCTATTCTTTTACCTACTTCCTGTACTTCAAGACACTTTCAAGCAAAAATGCCAAACAATCGATATAAGTTTTGTCGAAAATCACCTAACAACGCTTCATCAAGAAGATAACTTGCTTATCGACTATGTTCGAATCCGTCACCTCACTCCGCCCTCGAATAAGCCTTACAATTTGCAACGTCAAGTTGTACCGGATCCATTTTCTTCGTGGGTGTCCGCGTTTTTTAAAAACAAACGGAATGGAATTTTTATCGAAGCAGGCGCCAATGCGGGAGAAGATGGATCCCACACGCTTTACCTGGAGAAAGAACTTGGTTGGAGTGGGCTGCTTGTCGAATGTAACCCAACAGTAGTCCCTTATTTACGGACAAAACATCGAAATGCTTGGATTGCAGATGTTTGCATTTCCCCCACTCCGTACGCAGATACCCTCAACTTTTCGAATCCAACAAATTGGACATACAGCGGGACTCTAGGCAAGCCTTGGAATCTTCCAAGGCCAACACCATGGGAATTCATCGACGTTCAAGCGATTCCTTTGTACTCAATCCTCGCAGGACTGGGATGGAAGGAGATTGACTATTTTAGTTTTGACATTGAAGGCCAGGAGTTGGCAGTTCTGAGAAACTTTCCGTTCCATCTGGTAACATTTAAGCTGCTTATTGTCGAGATTTATTTTTACAAAGAAGATGAATTGGCAGAACTGGATAATATTTTGAGTAAGAATGGGTATGTTTTCGTACAGAAACTGGAAATTGACAGAATATATGCGCATAATAGTGTCAAGAAATTAATAAACAAATCATAAGTATTTTTCATGAAGAGTGGTGACAAATTTTCATTTCAAGCTTTTTACAGCCCTTTCATATTTTTCATTTTCCTTTTATATTTTATTTCATACCTGGTTCCAGAGCTCATAGATACAAAAACTGTCGAATAACACCACATTTGAAAACGCTTGCTAGAGATAAGGACGCAGAATAATGTACCAGGGTGGTGGGAAGGGGTGAAGCTTGTGTGCCCATCATGCTGATGTTTCTGTTGCAATTTCGTTGTTATAATCTAAGTCATTGGCAGACCAATGATCCCAGCATGTTTCTGCATAGGATAGGAATGCAGCCGACTAGCGGGCACCCGATTGGGTTTAACAAAAGAGTGAGCACCACCTGAAGAATCAGTCACGATACGGCTATTAGCGAAGAGAGCCCTTGGCGGAGTTAAAGTATTTGTTTAGTTAGGGTGAAGTCGTTAGAGAAGAGGAAAAGTAGACGTCAAGCCGGGCTTCAAGTAAAACTCGGTCGAGGTGAAGTAGATATAGGTCGGCTGTAAATATTGTGAAGTTGGAATAATTCCCATCAAGTCAAGTCAAGTCTCTTATCAAATAAATTAACAGTTCTGTTTTTACTGTAAAATTTTTTGTGCTCCAGCTAATTGCACATATTTTAAATAATCACTCCAACCAGCGTAAAAATACTATGAGTCTGTCCGTAGCATACACAGACCCGGCGTCGTCAAATTACTCATGAGTACTCTTCCAAGCATATGACTCTTAGCGTGAATGAGCTTGCAGGAGAAACCGCTCACAAAGAAGCAATGTATTTTGTATAGCTATGAGGTGTTGCCACTTGTGAGGGGTTTCTCTCGCCGCTTAAAAGTTATGTGGTCAATCCAGTAGTGATTAATAATCACAAAAACTCACCAAAACCATTACCGTTCTTGATAAGGGGCCAGTTTGCGAAAAGTTTATACAGCTGGCGTTCAAATATAGCGGTAATTTTGGCATTTACTTATTTGGCTAAAACGGATAGGTATTTCAAAATTAGTTGGTGCTGAATGTACAGCATCTAGTCGGCAGTATGAATCCATTGTGCCATCCTATTATTTGCAATTCTTTCAACTACGTTGTTTAAATAGTTTAAATCTATCAGTCTTGCACTTGTTTACATAAATGGAAGTAAATAGTAAAATCTATCTAGGTGTGTCATTATTATTATTAGTGCTTTTTCTCATTTTCACGGGAGGTTTAAAAAATACTCAGAAAGAGACAACCTGTCATCGCAATTTCATATCGTAACACCGAAACAGTTCATCACTGCCCAAAATTCCAATTCTACAACCATTTTTTTTCGTACACAAGTGAAAAAGAATTCAAAGGAATTGAACAGCGTCACAACATCGGCACATCTTTGAATGCGTGGACGTGATTTTGCAAAGATTTTAGCACGCAATTCACAAAGCACTAATCTTCTGTACCTTTTTTGAGCAATCCTTATCCTGATCGACATGGCTCAACAAATTCGCTCGCAATACATCGGAACAGTTTTATTTTTTTGTTTCCTAGTCATAATATGGAACCATCGTCATTTTTACAATAAATCTTTATTCGCATCCGAAACGAAATCATATCCATTTACAACGCTAAAGGATAGCACGTCTAAGAAAATTCCAGAGCTGTGGGACAGCATCGTTCCACATCTTCAGTGTCCGCGTGATCTTCTCGAAATCGTTGGTGGACAAAGAGACGGAGGAAAGTGGACATGTGGATTGAAAAACATCGGCCAAACAGATACTATGCCGTGCAATGTCTATTCATTTGGTGTCCTTGACAATTCATACTTTGAGGATGAAGTTCTTGCAACAACACACTGTGAAGTATACGCGTTTGACCCTACTGTGAGCAAAATTGGGAAACCTTTGAAATCATCCAATCCTCGAGTTCATTTCGTTCCTTGGGGTATTGCCGAGAAAAATAACGGAAGCTACAAAACACTTAAATCCATAATGGACATCAATGCACACGACTGGATTGACATTTTAAAAGTTGACGTGGAAGGCTATGAGTATTCCTCCTTTGAAGGAATCTTTAGGGACTTCAAAGAAGTTGGACTGCCATTTGGTCAACTGATGGTTGAACTACATGTGGATAGTAACAAACCGAAAAAGCCAATTTCAGAATCAGTCGTGGACTTTATTCAAACACTGGAACGCTTTGGTTTTAGACTATTTAATCAGGAAGTAAACAGTCTCGCATCAAAAACATGTTCAGAGTTTTCCTTTTTGAACATTAATCCTAGTATTTTAAACAAATTTTTTGGGGAAAAATATAAGCTATAAATTATGACATGTGTCTAAAATGTAGTAAAGCTGTTAATTCATGACATAATAATAAACGTCATCATCGTTGATATTACAGCTTACTATACACCGTATTTGTTTAATTAACACGTCTCAAATAAAATTCCTCCTCCAATTCGAATTGTGATCTTTGTCTAACTGAGCTTTTTTGAAGTTTGCGAACCTTTAAAACAAACTTAATCTTTGTATTATGGTGGACTTCTTGGAGGTTCAAAGCTCACATTATCCCTTTAGGATTTGGAAATATTTTTGCCGTTATTCTTTTTACTATGTAGGAAATAGAAAAGTTATCGAGTCAGAAAGACGATGGTGTCCTTAATGCATAAGCTCTTCAGTCGAAACTCGTATTTACTTGTACAACCTCCGGATTCCATAACTTCAAACTTAGAAGCCAGCTCCATTCAGACAGGAAAACTATATAGGTGATTGTTGTTAGAAACTATCGGAACCCAGATTACTCCATAAGCGCCTTTTTTCTAATTATTAAGTAGTGAAAGCTACTTTATAAAATCGTCCAGTTTGTGTCTGTCTGTCCGTCTTCCTGGATGTATCCGAAAAATCTCTAGAACACTTAATTGTATAAGCTTGAATTTTGACCACATGACTTTTAACCATCAAATGGCGTTACAGGGCGACGAAACTTGACGAAAATTCTTCGTAAATGGTCAAAAATTTTATTTGTGATTTGGATACAGAGCTCCATTTTTTGATCATGGCTTCAAGGACCTATGTCGAATTTCGTCTTCGTCTCGTCGGAGCGACGATGATGCATTATAAAAGGATAAAAATGGTATTGGAGATTTAGATACATGCGTAGATCTGTTTTGATTCATGCAACTGTCTGATTTGGTCTCTTTGACGAGTTACCAGGTGACCAAAGTTGACGATAATGCTTCGTAAATTGACAAAAAATATTATAGGTGATTTGGATAGACCTGAATGCTCAAATCATTTTTGCTTAAAAACTAACTTTTTTGAAAAATATATAGACAAACCATAAAAACTATACATACAATGAAAGGGTGCACTTTCTATGGGCCCACAGCGTATGAGCGTGCCATTTGAAGTGTTTCAGAATAATTTTTATGGATATAATATACGCACACTTGCGTAGTCATGAAAATGACAATCAGGGCCCTTCAACTTGCGATTCTTCTCAAGTGCGATTAGAAGATGTGCGATAGAATACTGTATTCTATTACGGACACATTTTCCGTGATTCCTATGTATTGCGAAAGTAAATTTAAAAATGTGGAAAACGGTTAATTGTAGTTTTGTGTAACTTCACACTTAGCCACAATTTTTCCCAAGTCGACGGATAGAGGCATAAAATCTCTTTCAGTATTAAATAACCTGCTTAAAACGCGGATAGAAGGAAAGCAGGAGAATGAATGCATGAAATTTCACGATTTTAAACATAGAACTTGCAACAAAATTTCGAAAGAGCACGTGCACAGAAATACTTGTTATATAAATTTAGCATGATCATTACTATTGGAGAGCTGTGAAAAGATGTGAACTGTTTGATAAATCTTTTTAAAACTTTAATCCGTTTCATGGTTGAATAGTTACACGGGCCGATTTGAAGCAAAATATCTGAATAAATAGTCTTCAATATACCTTTCGGATGGATAAGTTGAATAACTTATCTTCAGTTTGACAAGGGAAGCTCTAAATCCTCGATGCTGTCAACCGTTGTTCAAAGCTAATAATTACAAATTACATGTGAATCCCTCTATAAAAATGATGAAGTCTTGAATGCATTCGATAGTTCACCCAAACAATTCTGTACATTATAAACTTGATTTGTTTGCTTAGCTTTGGAGTTTTCGGAATATTACAAAAGGCTGTCACATCAAACCTTATTCACTTAAGCCGACGACAAGCTCTTGATTGGTGTTATCATTGCCAGTCTACCAAATTTTAATTTAGATAAGCAAACAGTAGCAGAAACTGTGGCTTCCATTTGGAAACGTGACTTGTTCTATATTATATTCTTTTGATACCAATATCAAACATGATCTCCATATATTCATGTACTTTTACTTTCTGGGCAAAAATGAGTTTTCTCTTGTTATTTTCCCTTGTTGCTGTTACGCGTGGTAAGAAGAGCGGAATGGTTTTATAGTAAATTTTATTTTCATTCCAACTAATAAGTGAACATGAATTTTGGTGCTTATAAGGACTGGAATGTTTCTGGTGTGTTCACGTTGAAGGCGACTGGTATGAAAACTCTTGGAACGGTTGGCCACATACTTCTACATGTGTGAAGGGACCATTTAAGGATGTAAAAACAATGGAGTGTCCGGAAATCGAATTCGGAAGTCCGGATGTTTATCTAAGTATAAATAAAAATATAAAAGGTGCGTGTTATTTCAACATAACAAGATACATAATTCTTTTATAATCTCTCAGATATCTCATGTGGAACTACAACACAAAAAATGAAAGAAGACGGCCAAGTGAAGACGATTACAATTCGTGGTTGTGTTGACAACTTTTACCTAAAAAATGAATGTAACAATGATACCGCTTGGCGTTACTGGATGCCAGAAAGGGACGGAGACAAAGTTAAGTTCGCTCCGAAGACATTTGAACAGTCAACGGAAACTTGTAAATGTCTAAAAGATAAGTGTAACGATAAAAGGATAATCTCAGAGGAGGAGGAGGAGGAGGAAGACAAGAACCCTGGAAGTGCTAGCGCTCAAACGGCAAGAGCCATAGTTTCATTATGTTTAGTTCCCTTCTTAGTTATAATCCATTCGATTTTAGAATGTTAGAAACAAAATTTTCGAAGAACAATATGAACTCTGAGGAAACAAATAGACTCTTGACCGTTTTTCTAATATCAGTCCGACTCAAGCTGTAGATATGAAGTTAATAAATAATGTTTTAGTGGCCCATTTAGCTCAAATGCGTTAAGCTAGCAATTACAGTCTGTAGCAGTTTTACAACAACATCACCTATTAAATGCCTTTATTATGTGGCTATTAAATACTAGCCTTGAGAGTTCACTCGTATAATTAGATTAAGTATGGGAATTATATATGGCATCGAGCTGGGATTTGATTCCGTTGTCCAATTTAATCGGAGCTCAAACTAAATTTCACAATAAAACTAAGTTCAAACTTCAAACACTGTAGCACGTGCAACTTAAAATACCCTATATCAAAGTTATTCTTTAAAATGACAAGACTTTGCATTGTTGCCGCCTATTTTTGTTTAGTAATATGTCCCTTTGTCCTCGCCGATTATGAAGCATCCCATATGTCAACATTTTATGAAGGTATGGACGCCATTAGCCATAAATGTAGTACAGAATTTGATGAGCCTCGGAAGCTGGACTGTGCTTGTGTGAGAGGATTGTAAGTTTCAATGCAAGGAGATAAGAGACAGGTTAAAATGCGAATGTTTTAAAAATAAGCTCGTTCTAGATGGATTTTGTATGGATCGTGTTCCGAAAACATTACCCTTGCGGGGAGCCAAGACACGAAATGCTACAAATTGGAAGGGAAGCCGGTAATGCAGATTCACATAATTTAATTTAAAATAGTTCATAATGATGGTGTCCTACTACGTAGATTATATTTTACAGATAGTTAAAGCCGTCCAGGTTCTGCAATCCCAGCTGGATCTCGCCGCGATAAGATACGACGGCAGCATTAGATACCTCGAGACCGACAACAAGTATAATCTTGAACTCAGCAAAGGCTGGGTATTTATAACTGGCTCTGACTGGACCATTGTCGGCTCAAATGGACGTCGTATCTGTTTATCAGTCATTGAGCCAGACTCATACTGTTATTTTTCAAGCATGGACTATCTGCTAGAAACCATAGTGTACACTGAAAAAGGCTGCGACAAATTTGATTACTTTGTTGATCCCGAAAAATGCGATCCGATTTCGGGAAATGGTTTGTAGATACAAAAGTATGGACATGCCACTTATGACATTGGCTTTGTAGCAGCTATTTTTTTGTTTCTAGCTGAAAATATCTGCGAATTGGTGCCTGTTAAAATGCACACTCTTGTCAAGCGTCAAGCTGAAGGTTCTCCGGCAGCCGGAAATTCAGTCGATATTGACATGAACGCCATAACAGAAGATGATGAAGATTACGAAATACTTCAATCTGCAGCTACCAAGTCCTCAGCCAATCAAGATGAAACAGAGGCACTTGCTCAAAAAATAGTCGCTGATGCTATTTTAGAATTTATGGAAAATGAAATTGACGGCCTGATTGGGTTTAAAGACCCAGTCAAGAGTGATTATTCTGGAGGAACAAACGGCAAACAAAGAATTCAGGGCAAAGGCCAGCTCAGATCAGGAGGCGGTCGTAAAAAAAGAGCTGCGCCGACTGTTGCTCACACCGGCAATTCAAACGAACAACTGGATGTCTCAAACAGGAACCCTTTGAACAGCACATACGCTAATCCTGTCTTTGAATTTCTGGAAATTTCCAAGCGTATTATGTACAAAACTTGCCCTGCGTTTTACGTAAAGCCTGTCTTCTTAAATTTGGCAGTGTCTGTGTTCATTCGGCTCCAGCATATTTACTTCAAGCTTGCAGAGCATACTGCAAAGCCTGTTAGATTCAGGCGGATTCTAGAAAATTTGAGGAAATGTGAGCAGGCAGCTGGAGCTTTTAAGTTCGCACCAGCGGATTATGATGGAAAGGTCCTCAAGTTATACAATACATAAAAAAAATTAGTCATGACATCTTTACCAAATATTAGGATTTGATTGAACTAGGTTAATGGGACCTATACAGCCTATGGACAAATGCAGGAAATGACGTTGCCCTATGACTACGTCAACTTACAAAGGGATCCTCTGGTGGAAACTGTTTGGAAGGTTTTCTTCAACGCACACTCGTACTGCTTTCCGTATTTTTCAAGCACTTTAGACCACCATAGGTTTACAGCGTGGATGGTGCCTTTGTTTCAAAATAAGATTAATGATATTTGGTAATTACCTGCTTTATAATAATTAATGCAATCCAGCATATATTGAGCCAGTTCGTACTTTATGCTTGGCTGGATATATTACTCGTTTAGGACAAGTGGGGTTACCACGGAAAAATCTTACAACGGCTTGTTTGGAAACCAAATTGATGTTCAACGAAATTTAGCCTATTGTGCGGGATCAAGCAGGCTGGATTCGGCATATCCATTTGACCTGCCGCGACCAAGCCGAGTGTACGAGATTGGACATGGAAATGGACCAAGTTCAAATTCATCAGCAATTAGGGCGAAGAGAGATACTCGGTTAGATGATATCTTGATGAATCTCAATTATGGGACATGTATGGATCATAAGGAAGCAGTGCTATGTCCAGATCACTTTCAGTCTCTTGCTGGTTTGTAGTTGTAGAGATAAAAATGCTTTTGGTACTTTGTCCTAGAATAAACAATATGACCGTAATGATATCCAAATGCTGGCCAACAATTGCGCGTCATTGGCATAAAGTTCGATTCCAAAATTCTGAACACGATAGATAAGCATAAGTTGTGATGGATCTTTTAATTTAATTGTTTTCGATTAATGATTTTGGATTAGTACATATCAGTTGTAAACTTCAATGCCGATACTTTAATGGGTTGGTATTTTTATACAATCCGGCCGACTATATGGAAAAGATTTGTGTCCTAGAATACCCAGTCACGATTTTCTTCTTGACTTACCTTCCAAAGAGGCTGCCTAAAGGTCTCCACTGAATTTGAGCTGGTGCAACGGCAGGTTGTGCAGCAACAGGTCGTGGTGCAATCATAGAACCCAAGGGGACGACACTAAGAGTCATTGGTTTTATGGCAGCAGCAGGAGCGGGTGCAGGTGCGGGCGCAGGTGCGGGTGCAGGTGCAGGAGCAATTGCGGGATATCCCCATAGTGGACGAGATGAGCCACTGGCCATTTGCGCTAAAGCTTGATACAGTGGAATGACCTCAAGACGCTCCGTTGCGGCAGGAGCTGGCGTTGTCGACGGAGTTGTAGTTGGAGTGGTAGATGCAGTAGTGGATGCAGTAGTGGATGCGGTGGTGGATGCGGTTGTGGTTGAGGCGGTGGTTGTGGACGCAGTTGTAGTCGAAGCTGTCGTAGTTGATGCCGTAGTGGTTGGCTCAGTGGTTGTAGTGGTCGTTGTTGTTGTAGTAGAGTCTTGAGCAGCTACAGTAGCCACCAAAACGACCATCATTGTCATAAAGAACTTCATGTTTGCGTTTACTATACAAAAGAAAGGTTAATTCATAATTTCTTATCAATAAAAAATTTATGTTTCGATTCTTATCTATACAGCGCCTTACGTTTTTATGGAAGAGTTTCCAAGAAGATATAAGAATGCTTTGGGACTTTCACGAGCTGAATTACGTGCAATCGCCAAGAAGACCAGGAGAAAGATGTGTATCTTCCAGAAGTTCTATGCTGACTATTTATACCCACGGCTGGTCATCATGATTGCGTCAAAAGCCAGGTTTTGATTGGAAAATACTAACAGGCCATTGTTTGGATACTGAAATCTCTAATAAGATGAGTTTTATGGACAGTTATTATCGATTGTAGTCATGCGCGTCTGTACAGGAAACATTTCATAACGATTTATAAGTCCAAGAATTAGACGTAGTTTTAAAACAGCATGAAATCGCACTGTCTGTACAATTCAAATATGTGCAGACGAATGACATGTGATTTAAATGATCTCTATGCGTTCGCACGTNATGCGTTCGCACGTGCAATATTCTTAGTATTGAACTTGCCCAGTCAACCGTGCAGTGAGTTGTTTTCCAGGTTACTACGCCGTATTGTAGAATATCGCATTCGGATTTCTGCGCCGACGACAATGAACTTTTATAACAACGACCATTGGTTGAAAACTTCTTACAGGATTTTTAGAATTTATTTTTTAGATCAATTTATTTTTTACACAAAATTCGCCAATTTTGAATTATTCATAGATATAACTGCTAAAAATTATATCTCATTAGCATTGCAGGTTCTATTGCTGAGGATGTTATTGTAAAAGTTTCATGCTTGCAAAAATATCACTACACATAATTCCTTATCATCATGCTCAGTAAAGGGACAACATAGCAGTTCTCGTCAAATTTTTGAATAAAATAAAATAGATCCTTTTGCATTTGAATAAATATGGTTAATGTTGCAAATGTAATTCAACTTGTGATGTATAATTTTTATTCTTGAATTATAGTCCCCATTCATTCCTTATTATTCCTGCTCACACACTTTTTGCCGTCAAAAATATTCGCATTTAAGAGAAGCCATTGAAAACGTTTGAATTTAGATTCAAACGTGACAAAATAATGGCTAATTCGAATACTTCGTAGACCAAAAATATCTTAATATTTTTTCCATCATTGACGATTTCACTCAAAAGTTACTACCAAGGTAGCACTAAAGTACGCAGGTGATTAGTTAGCGACGAATTTTAATTTTTGTCTAAACTGATAACCGTTTATAGACATTGTTGTTATTTGTTACTACGAGTGCCAATATCTCTTTCCGATATCGGTTATTGCGCATGTTAGTTTAACACAGTTTTCGCTTGTGAATTTTCGTAACATTAACGTCACGTAGAAATGAGTAATTTTGTGGAAACGCTCATTTCCTAAACAGCAGTCTCATGTGCTAAGATTTTGATCGAAGCTACAACTGATTTGGTAGTTGCACAGGATGCCCACGAACACGGGATTGACAGTGCCCGCAACTTAGGAATACCTTGGGAATCACTGCCAAAAGGTTATTTCTTTCTAAAACTCACTATTACCTCGAGGAACGAAACTTGTACGTATTTTTTTACATTACTTACTGTTAAATTCTTGGTTGTAATGAACATCCTCATTTCATTCGGGTGATAAATATGATTGCTTGTTAGGCTTGTAGGAATTCCCTCCAGAATTTACACGACACCATACGGAATCGATTACGAGTACCCAGTTCGTTTGTTGAACGAATTTATCAGATTTTAGTTTCAGTTTAAGAAGGGTCGGAATGGTTTCGATTGTTCTGCGATTCGCAGCTGCAAGAAAGTAGGGCACATGAAATAATGATCAATTAGATTACGATGTTCGCTGCAATAAAATTATGCAAAGCTTTATCAATCGATTCATTTTAATGCGTAGTTTATCGAATTCCAGAACTCCGTCTACTTATCTTTCAACATTCTCTCCATTAGTTATGTTTGTTCCGTATGTTCCGCTTCGCTCTTGAATGCTTGCTCCAATTGAATCCAAATATTACAGATATGTTTATAGTTGCTCTAGGGCAATCTTTATAGTTTTAGGAAACAATTGCATAAATCCTTCAGGTACTTTCAGGTGCTTGAATGTTTTGTTCAACGTTTCAAAGCTATAACTACGTCAGAATGGTCTGAAATGTTGTATACAGCTTTTTGGGAGCT
>VICI01001686.1:0-20585 GCA_019593645.1 Akabosia matsudoensis
AATTTTTATGTAGTTCATTAATTAATTGACCAATGGACATACCGGGTTAACCTTTCGCGTTGCGAAAATCTTTTTCACTATATGGCCGCAAAAGTAAGCCCGGCTTTATTTGAACTATAACATTCGTAATACCTAATACAAACATATATGTATGTAAGAGGAGTTTGTACTTTTACGAAGCGCAACGTAACGGTGCAATTATATTCCGACTCGCGCTAAGATTATCCAGAATTCAAGTATTTGATAAAATGTCGTCTATTAGCTTACCTTGTAGTGTAACATACTCATTACTAAAGGATACTAACAAGGAAACCTAAATTATTCTATTGGTATTTGATATAATGTCCTGAGGAATCAATCCTTAAATTTTCTCGTAACAAATATGTCAATCTTCTTTCTGTCTTTTTTCTAGCTAGCAAACACTAACAGCCAACTGTAAAATACATGACAGATCTTCCCAGAAACACGGCAAACAGCGCCACATGGCGCATATATTTCGGTATATAGCAAGTTGTGTGCACATATAAGACTAAAAAATACATATATCTTGCGTTTTTGAGTACAACGTGCAATGTTTACGAGTTGCCTTAATACCTCATGTTCTCATTTCTCGTTACTGCCGTTAGAAGTTGCCACCGCTAGGCTACAAGCACCAAAATACTGTAACTAACGTATGAACGCAAAATAACACACGAAAAGAATGCAGAATAACGATAAGCAATAGGCAGAGAACTTGATGAGAGTCAAAAGATTGTTATTTTGTTGAATATTCCTTCCTTCGTTGTATACATGTTACACACTCGTAGTGTAGCCTGTTGCGTGTGCTTCAACCCGAGTCATCGTTATCATGATCACCATTATGAGTGAGTTTGTAAGAGTTTATGAATGGGAGTGGGTGGAAGGGTGGAATGTGGTCCAACCCCAGTAGAAGCTGAGTGAGTCGTAGGGCGAGCAGGGAGAGAGAGCTGACAAGATAAAAGCTAACATTTTTTTAGCGAATAAGCAGCATTTTCATGATTTGACTGACGAAGGAACGTTGAACCATCGTTACTATACAGGAACCAACACTCGCTAGCTTATCAAGTACCTTTCGTTTGTTAAGTAGGCCCATAGGAGTTTCATCGAAGTAGAATGAATATAACTATAGTTATATAGTTAATGGTTGTTTAATAGTATCTTATACAAATAGGATAGTTATTGTACTGAAAAATTCCTCCATGCGAGGTATCGTAAGTTACGAGTTTACGACCGACAGCGATACGCTCTGTACGTCCAACTTCTTTTGAATAGAAAGAATAAAGAATGTACAATGATATCAAAGTTCATATTTTATGGCGACCATTCAGCAAAGGAACATAAGTCTTGTCACAACATTAAAAATGTTTACATTAGTCATAAAATGATTCCCTAGCCTTCAACGTGAAAGGTGACTTAAATTGGGGGAAAAGTTCACATCGTGGCATATCGCATCGTTGTTTTGTGCGGTTTATTTATTCATTTTAGCGTATTACTAATTATAATCACTACCAATTCAATTGAAATAAATCTTAAACCAATCATGGAAATGATTTTTTGTTTCTGTTTTGTCAGTCTTTTTAATAGTTTGAATCCATTTCCAGCACTGATGAGTGAATACTAAAGAGAGATAGCGAAAACTATGAAGCGAAACATAGACATTTTTTCGCGATGCGTATAAGAGAAATCAAATGAAATTGCGTACTGCAAAAGAAAAATCTTTTCACAAAGATTTAACGCTTTTGATAATTGAGTTCTGTCCTCGGTGTGATACTTAATTTTTCACTGCATCAACATTTATCCTATTTTTGCGACTAATGTTTGTTCAAGGATAATAATATGACAAACCCACGGTTATATCTAAATTAAAGCAAAGAGCATACTTGTCTACATCAGTGGTGCCAACCGGGACATAAAAAGGCTACTTCCAAGCTTTGTAAACAAGGAATGAATGAATATGATGTCATTGGCGGCTATTCTCATGATGGAAGTCGTCTACTTGTTGGAATCATTATTGTCATGATTAATTATATGTAGATTCATGAAAAAGTGTAGGTATGATTATCTATCACTTCTCATTGCTGCAATCTTTAAACAGTAAAGATAACAGTACATCAAAATTGACTGTCTGCGCCCTGCACACCTTACACCATGGCGAAATAACAAATTTATACTCTTTATTCACAATCATTTCACTTATGTATAAACAAGGCAGAAAATAAAAATATCTAAGTGTTTCATAAGAACTGGCTATCCGCCGTTCTGAGAACCATTTCAAATTTCCGATAGAGAATCATGAGCCGGGTTCTGGAAGTAAAAGTTTACAAATTCACAATATGACTACGAATATTCGAGCCACAGTTGCGAGAACTGATACACTTCGGTTTCAGTTCATAATAGTGACAAAACGAGTCTTAAATCATTGAAATACATGCTAAAAAGCTAAGGCAGCCTTTTTAATAGGAGGCTTTTATATGCTATAGTTACATATAAGCACTAAGGCTTCAAGTTAATAGAAGCTGATAAGCCAGGAGTAAATGAGTTTGCTTCTTAAATTACAGGCGTCCGCATTGTTGATTGTCAACCATGGTTTCATTTTTCTTGTGTATGTTGCGAATTAGCTTTTGTCTGCCCATAAAAATAGTTGCTTTCGTTGTTGCATAATATAACCAAGATAAGATTTATTCCCTTATGATTCTACAGCTTAGCTTTTTTTCCATTTTGAGGAAAAATCCTGAACTTATTGATTAAATGATCCTATATATTAAGGGTTTATCTACCATATAACAATTTAAACTAACAAATATTGTACGTGCATATTAACTGTATAGTCCCATTGACGGCAGTCCTCGATGAGCGAAATCGGTGCCTGGCCTGGCCATAATTCTGGGTATGTCGGAATCGACAAATTAGTGAGAATTGTGTTGACCTTTCTAACCTTGTGCTGTACTTGAATGTGTTTCCCCATGAAATTACACCGTTAATGCACGCCAGTTGTGTTTGGGACCTATTTCGGCGTTCTTCAAGAAAAGACAACATTTGAACATTTAAATAATATGGTCCCTAAATACTGTCTGAATTATTCGCAGCAATGCTACAGATTACTTTATGCATCGAGTGTCATTGAGCGTCTTGATTACTCTCAGCCCTATGATGAGAATGCTAACCGTGGACTTAGCATTGCTCCTTAAAAAGACATATTCGAGACATTAAAAGTAGTTTGGGGTGGGTAACATGTGCATGTAACATCATATGTACGTGTACAATGACGCCTGTGACGTTCCGTTGTTTGATGTCATGTCAATGGTAAATTAAATACCAAAAGTGGATGAAGTCCCGATCCTACAAAAATGTTCCGTTGATGTTCTTTTGTCCAATTTCAGTACTTATTTCATATTTCGACGGATCGGGTCGTTGCTCGCCATGGATCTGTCTTTGTAGTTGGTTACCTCGCTTGAACTGTGCCATAAATTGTGATATATTCTGGATACATGCTGTCTCCATTTAATACTTATGGCAACCAGTAAACTTAAAACGGCTAGTTCGGACCGAAATAACGATCCCCCAATATTTCGTCATCACCTGTTNATATTCTGGATACATGCTGTCTCCATTTAATACTTATGGCAACCAGTAAACTTAAAACGGCTAGTTCGGACCGAAATAACGATCCCCCAATATTTCGTCATCACCTGTTTTCAGAAATTGTATAAATGCGTCAGAGCCTTTTGTAATCCGACCTGTTACTTGAAACCGTTCGTAAAAGTTCATGTTCTGTTCTACATCATATTTGATCAGTAAGTTGCAATCTGACGGTCTCTCAATAAAGTGATTTAATTTACACAAATGATATTCATTTGAGTTGAGATTCGGGACGCGGAGCGGCCTTAGAGAAAAGTTTTCAGTTTCCATGTACGACTGAACAACTTTTATTCGTTTTTGGTGTTGAAACTACTGTGCCGAAAAGGATCGCCTTGCGTCACCCGTTTCTTTGGAACTTGATACGAATTGTGCCAAGTGCATGAAAACCTTTTATGGACTTGAACTTTCATGAATACAAAAGTGTACATGATAATATCGACATGCGCTACCAAACAGAGATATTTTAGGCACGATAAGGTTTTGCAAAGATTCCAAATGAATGCCTTCTGTTTAATGCTTCCGCTTGACATGCTTTACTTTATGTCGATGTTAACTTTTAAAAAATTAGTAAGCAGCGATTGATTGTAACGATAGTATTGTGTTTTATGCTAAATTTGCCGCCTTAAAGGTTTTGACATTCTTATTAATTGATCGTACGGACAAGTTCATGAGCGTCAGCCACATTGTACATTCATATCGTCATTTGTTTGATGTAGTCGACCCGCATTTTTCGAAGTCAGTATGAAACGGTGTTTCTATGGCTCTGTGGTTCTTTCTCATACAATATTCCCGCACTGATGAAGGGTAAATTTTTATCAGATTGTAAAAGTTTTGACATTAATTCCACGAAAACCGATTTCAAAATTAGTTGCGAAGACAAGACATTTCCACAGAAATACTCGGTGTTTCAAAAACCTTTGTTTCCAAGTGAAGATTTATGCAACAGCCAAAGTCTAAATGATCCTAAAAGGTATGTGAGAATCACACTCTATTTTAAATGACATGTATACACGAAAGCCAATATATGCAATAAATACCGTTGCACGATTACCTCATATGACAATTACAACCTCCAGATTTAGTCCACCGAAACGTTACAACAATCAAAATCTGTTTCAAAAAGAGATGAAATTTACTTTTTACTTACCTTAAGCTATTCATATGGATCGCCATACCTTACCTAAACTAATCCTAAAATAGATAGATAGATATATAGTGTTTGTTATATAGATATATAATTTAAAAGAACTGATGATATCTATTGTTTGTAATAAGTTTTACAGATAAAATATTAATAACATTTCAAAACTCTTGAATTAATAGCTTTCTGGACGGAAAAACTAATTTCATTTTGTCTTGTGACCTAGAACAAATCAAAAGTGTTATTTGCACTGTTGTGTTTTTCATCAATTGCATTCTATATCCTTGTAGCATTTTTTTAATAGTTGGAGTTCTGAATATGGCAAGTGACAAGTATGTGGTTTGAGCATAGAAAATAATAGTATTGAGAGATAGAATTTACTTGAATGCATCATCGCAAACTGCAAATCGACTTTCGGCTAAATCGAGTAAAGTAGGACAGATGTCTAGACATAGAATTTTCTTCCATCTCGCAGCAGCAGTTAGCGTTTTTCTCACTTCTTTGTATCGTAAGCTGTGTACATTTTATTAAACGAGTCGGCGAGGATAGCAGTCAGCATTAGGATTCCACTTTATGTTTTCGCAATGCAAGAGTGAAGCTGCGGCTTCGGCTTAGCCATTGATTCAAAAAGTCTTACATCGTCATTGACTATTATAGTATAAATAATGCTACCATTTTATGCTGTTTTTTTTGCGTTTTTTGTTCCCTCTGTTATTTCAAAGAAGTAAGCACTATATCCTGTGGTGCAAATCAAAATGACTTGCCTTCTGTCTTTTACAGTTTGACAAGACATTGTGTTTGGTTGTGTTTTAGAAATTCTTTCTTTCTCTGTCTTGGTGTTAACGAAATGCTCTGCGTTATGTTCTGAACTGCTGCCTACATTATTATTGTGCTCCGTAAAAAATTTCAATTGTGTAGGTCTTTCAATTTTTTGCTGTTGTTCAATTATAGTGTTCATAAAAAAAATAGAGACAGCAATCAGTTTAATGGCAATCACATCAAAAGAAAGAAATATTGCTGAAAAGTTAAAATTACGATGACCTACAAAACAAACTATTGAGTATTGACCATGTTGCACTAAACGGGCAAACATAAACAACAAAAGATATACATACACCTGGAATAAAATCAATCACTTTAAATCTTCAATTGTTTTAGCATTGCTGATATTTTACAATTGTACCCTGCAAAACCAGTGAATATCGTTTTTCTGTACTTCAGTCAACATTTCTAACATCATTGAAACTATATAGTAAGTGTTGGGCAAGTAATAACGGCAACGGCCATTTTCTTTTCAAACGACTGTCTAGCTATTCCCCGTCTACAGAACTTTTTATACTTTTCTGCGGGTTTTTAATCCATGGAAATTAAGCAGAAATGTGCACTAAATTTGACAACAAACTAACTAATTACCTACATCAGTAACTCATTATAATAATGCAAGCAATATGAACGGAAGTCGAGCTTCGAGCAAACTATGGTAACAGATCTAAGTATGCACACATGCAAGATCTCTCCATTTTCAATTTGATGCAATATCTGGCTCAATTCCTGTACAAGACGTATTTTGTGTCATGCTCGCATTGTGTTTTTGCTTATTATTACGACTTTGGTATTTCCACATTGCCAGTTACGCAAAAAGGCACGTATGATAGTTAATGATGGAAAGCATAAAAACTTTTACATCCGCTTGTTGGAGCCTATTTGAGCCAGCCTTGAAAGCGTGAGAACTGTTGTCTAAAATTGTAACAGATGTTTTATACATAGAATTCAGGATTGCCAAAGTCTTCAATTGGCACAATCTCTTATGGAATAAATATGTATTGTCATTAAAAGAGCGACTAATTTGGAAAGTTTTAATGCATACTTTTAAGGAGCCGGAAAAATAAAAATAAAAATCCGCAACGCTGTAAGGTAGGGTGATGACGATGTATTACCGTTTTTTGATAACTCATTTCTAATTTCTTCGATTAATAGGAAAAGCCTCACGTATAAGTACAAAGGGTTTGATTAGTTTGGCTTACATGGAAGTGGAGTCTTGAGAAAGATTATTTTCTAGTTTTTGATAATCTTCAGTGCAAACCGCCGTATGAAACCAAAACGATGAGGTGTACACTTGGGCCCACATTAGTATAATTTCAAAATTTCTCATGCGAAAAGTGTTTCTTCATCATTTTTCAACATTCTACATTCCTCTGATCCGCAAACAGAAAAATGGAGGAAACCGGTTGGGGAAGAGTGAAATCGCCATTTAAAGAATACATATGTTGAAATATGAAGCCACCATTTGTGAAGGAATTCTTCCCACGTATTCATACCACTAACAAACCAACCAATTTACACAAGTACTCAAGTAATTTGATAATCTCTCGTAGATTTTGCCCACAGCATATGCTACTGTATGTGTGCCATGCCTCAAAGACCTGCTGGGATATATCATCTCTTTGACTGGCGTTCTGTCTGACATCTTCTGTAAGTGAGCTTAATTAGAGTAAAATTTTAGCGGTGCCTGGAACAGCTTTTGCAAAGAGGCATCATAGGATAGGATGCATTGTATCTGGTTCTGGACGGAGGTTCGAGTGCAAGTTTATAATATACATTTTTGTATATAGAATATATTTTTCCTAATATTTATGAAAACATTAATGGTACCTACTTAACTTAACCATAGCTAAGGGTTATGTCGCTGTAAACTTCATAATAAAAAGTTTAGTTAGCTAATAAACCGAAAATACTTCAGTTTTTTCACGACTTGAACCATTGGATGTTCCAAGAGTCCCATACGCAACTAACTCTGTCCTTAGTTTCCAAATACTGCAGCTTCATATTATAAAGAAATGTTCGAAAACCAGCAATTTCAATTTCAGTCAAAGTTGTAACTGTCTTACACAGGAAAGCATTAAAATTTAGTGGTATCGGGTAAAGGTAATGTTGATTTTTTTGGAATAATAGGGAGGTAACTTCAGCGTTGAGCGACGGGGTCAAATTCCTTTCATATCGTGCAAAAAGTAGCATTACTTCGATTGCATATACATACGAACATAGAATTGGTTTTGTGTTACATTCCACTTGTGGTAAAGTACAATCTTTAGTATACATTGCAGTGCAGCATTTGAATGTACGTATGATTACACATCAAAGCGTAAACGAAGGCTAAGTTCGAGAGTGTGGTATTTAAGTACAATATTTACTACCACATATAGCACACATTTTCACATTAAGAAAACCTGCCGAGATCGTGAACATCATCATCATGGGTACAGCACAGTCTTGGTTTATGAGGTAAGCTTAGAAATAGTATGTGACGATGCAACAAGTAAAGTTAACCTAAAATAGGAGGACTGTTAAAGCCTTTCGCGATGTAAAATCCTAGTATGGTTCCATTTTTACACTTAACTTCGATAAGTTGCCACGTACCGCTAAATGACCTTTGAATCTGTGTAGGTAATCCGTATCTCGTATTTGATTGTAGTATTGTGTAAATCTTGAGACTTTTTCCCCACTTTCTTCCTGTTCCAAGGCGACATTATAATAGGGTTTCTAGATTGCTCAATAATGCATTGACCAGCAAAAATGAAAAGCATTGGTAAGTTAGGCCTTTTCCAAGCATCCGATCTGGAAACCGAATATTAGCATCAGCTCGATGGAATAAAAATACATGTAATACTATGATTTGTTCTGAAAATGATTACATTTCCGTATAATGCATGCATCTTATTTTATTAAAGCGCCTTTGAATATTTGTTAGTTTTTCAATCATAAAGCGTAATGCTTTCGTCACGCTTTATTGTGTTTTCTCATGTAGTATAGACTTTCAATACTTTTATAAAGAATTCAAGGATTCATCAATAAATTATTTGCTTCAGTTTTGACGAAATTTCAAAATGTCTGTGAGGGAAGCCATACCTTCTTTTAGCTTTTGAAAATGCATACAAATGCATATAAAAACATGTAAGTGTGCAACATAGTGAACTTCTCAATGAATGAGAATATGCTCGGTATCGAACCTGAATGTTTACTGTTTATAGGAATTCACCCCGTACTAACCAGTATGATAATATTTACCAAGATCTTTGGACTTAATGTTTCCCAACTGCGAAACGAATACAATTTTATACGCGTTTTTAAATGTAGCAACTTAAGCAGATGAAAGTAAGCCGGCAAGCAATAAAACTTCACAGATATGCATACGGTAAAATGTACTTAAAGGTAGTTTACTGGGTTTCACTCGTCCATGCTGTTAAAGCCGCTGCAAATCTTCGTTAGACGATTGGAATTGGCGTAAAACACCTACTGTACTACTGATATACTTGATAGTTTCGACAATAAGTGTGCAGCTTCTAACTGAATGACTTATTATAGAATAGCATTGATAACATAGATAATAAGGCATTAACTTAATTAAAGAGTTGCCTTAGTTTCATTAGTTTCTGATTTCTAAACACCGTTTGTAAGCCAAAATCTCATCCTTGGAGGAATAATGATTTAAATCAAGTCTCTGATCTCATCAATATTGATATCACACAACCTTTAATATTAAGATCGAGGTACGATCTGCTAGATGTGTCACACCCGAGTCATATCAGTCCTAATTTTCATAAATGGAATAAGAATAACATTTTGGAACAGATTCCTATCTATTAATATTCATCATACCAGCGTTCATTTTTTGTCTCCAGACTAGTTACTGAAAAATCTAAGTACAAACTGAAACAACTCTGTATAAATTCATATTCATAGTAAATGTATCTAACCTCTCATAATTAATTCCTGACGGTTGACAACAGTAAACATAATATACTTGTCACTGTATAATTCTGAATGAGTAAATGAGATAGAACTAAAATGAATGAAATACAATTTAATTCCACTCCTCAAGCAAGTGAACTTTTGCTAAATGAATTACTTGAATACATTCACTGTTTACTTTTGCAGATATTCATGTCATGTGAATGGTCGACATTGGTCAAAGGGGTCTCCCCCAATCTAAGTGTAATAGGGAGTGAGAGAAGTATTTATCTGAATGATGTTGTTTATTTCCCTGTTTGTCTTTCGTTGACTCTAAAGTTCGGTAAAAGTTGAACGTGTTATGCTACAATAATATACATATTTTAAAATACTGTTGTAGCAACGTATGTGGCAGAAGCAGCGCAAACAACTGTGCAGATACATGATTTTTTTTAGGATACACATCTGCATCATTATCATCATCAATGGCTACTTATATTTAGGTGGAGTGGAACTACAACCCAATGATAAGCACTTTTGAACCTTTGTGCGAGTTCATCGCTGTGCCGTCGACGATTCCGTATTATCATCGTACTTTACTTGTAAACGCATATGCAACAACTTTTTCAGTTAATGACTGATACATACAGGAGTGACCGTGTGTAAAATACTCATCAATTCTGTAGTGCGCTAGTACTTGTTCACTCCCTATAATTATCGTTGTAGTTCTTCCCCAATATTTCATTTCATTCATAACAGAAAGCACTGATTCATTCATAAAAATTGCTGAATGGTCTAATTTTAACTAGACATGAATAAATACGATTCTTTTCATTGAAATATGCGTGTTTTCTGTGGTGTATTTTTTCGACTTAAAAAGGAATCTATGTATCAACATGAATTATAGCTTGATCTGCACTAATTCCTTATAAGGACTTTAACATGCACCATTTAAAAATTGAGACTCCTGAAGTCAATCGTTCAAATTTGAGAAACTGTAAAATGCAATTAATTGAGCTGATTCAGCCTTTAAAAACTGTTTTACAGATTGTTCGGTTGGGCCTGTGTACCTGGAACTATTTAATTGTGCATAAACTGAATGGTATAGTGAATGTATTTATAATGATAGTTTTAAAAAGCATTCTATGTGGAATGAATAGATGCATAACAAATCTACTAAGAATTAAAATATGCATTACATTTAAAATTCCATGCCTAAATAATGTTCGAACGATCTGAAAATGGATATAAGGGCATAAGGAAATACTATGCTACTATCCTGTTTTCAAACTTTGCTCCTTCTAAAATGTCAAAAGTGATGTGGCAGTGATAATGAATGAGCTAATCTTCCAGTTGAGTCGATACGTGTGCAGCGTGCAGATAAGTGCGTTTCTTTTAATTCATCTTGACCAATTCATTTCAACCAAAAAAAAGAAGACAAACTTGAATGAAGAACAGGTCTAGCGATGAAACAAAACAAAATTCTCCTTCATCTTTTATCAACTTCGTGGGAAATGTATGCTGGTAAAACTGCCCGATTCATACTTTGTCTCTTACAAACCCCGAAGTAAAAGGGCAAGGATGAAAATTATCGGTGCTACCGACCGCACAATCAGGAACGTCCTAATAACCGTTTACTATCCTCAACCAGTGTATTGATTGAAACCAGAAAAGTGAAATTCCTACCAAAGTACAATTTTCTTGCCAGTGACGAAAGTTCTCTACCAAACTGGATTCCATCGAGAGCATTGCCGTTTGAAATACTTTGAGTTTCTTCGTATGCAAGTTGTAAGGCTGACAATTTTGTGAGAGCATGACTGAGTCAGGATTCTCATACGCCGGTGGTGGCGATTAGAAAAGAAAAAGTAACAGCATTGGTTTTCCGAATCAAACATTTTAAGGATTCTCATGGCCGCTTTTGTTTGACCTTTTAAGGACAATCAAAGTGTAATTTATTCAAGCAAACAAAAAAATGTGAATAAACTGCAGCGCATTGCATAAAACAACGTTATGGTGTAATTCAATATTGAAATATTTTCAGCGTAATGTTTCAAAGAAACTTTCAAAAGCAGCATTCAAACGGTGAAAGAACACCTTCCGTTACAGCTTTTAGCAGTTAGCATAGCAGGAGATAATACATGCAAGAATACCGAGTTAATGTGCGTCTCAGGGGTTGCAGAATATTATATATTGCGGGAGATTTCAATAATCCCCTCTAGTGAATTCATCAAGATGAATTTACACTTCCACCTAATTCTGGGTGCCTAAATCTTGAAATAAACTCCCACGAACTAATTTAATTTCATACTAATGCTCAAGAACACCATGCTTTGTTGTTTTAACTGTTTTTCAGATACACGTTTATCTGAAGTTTTGAAAAAAGATACATTAAAAATACAGAAGCTTCGCAATTCTTATTAATACGAACTGTAAAACGTAGATTCGCGAAATGGCATGCAATCGCATAATATTCTGGAAAGATGCACCTCAGACAAACAGAATGATACCGAATTATTATAACAGAATGTTACTGAATTTCGGCACAATTTAAGTTATAGAATCAAGACAGATCCAAACCAAAAACCCATAACTAGCGAAAAATGCATGAAATTAGTATGCTAACACATGAAACATGAAAACTTAGTACCAGCGATTACAAAGATTGAAAAATTACGTGAATTGTTCACTTCGTTAAGCAATTCCAGCTTTTCGAAGCCCTTTCAGCTTCCAAAATAACCGGATTATTTACTGACAAAGTTTTAAAAAGGAACCTTGTTACTGTCAATAGAAGGAAGCTGATGAATTCCGGTAAAATGAAGTGAATGAATTCTTAATCCACATTCTACAAGTAATGGTCATTAAGATTTGCCATTTATTCCCATTACCAGCAAAAACAATTTTTTATCTAAATAACGACAGGATAATGTTTGTGTACATGCAAGCTTTTCAAAGCTCAATGCACGAGGGCGATAACTGGCTTGATAGATATTCACCATCAGAAAAATCAGACTTAATGTACTTGCATAGTGACTTCTCATCCACGTAACAAATTTCTCTTTCGTGGTGTACCCTTAAGAACATTAAAGATGCATCAATGGAGTTTGAGCGCTTATACGCAATCACATTTTAAGGCTTTCAGGATTAGCTGGCGAAACTTGGCACGCAGTATCGAGCATGCTATGCACATGGAAGGTGGAAGGGGGAATTCAGAAGTCTGGAACAAATGCCTTTTCCTCCATTAGCTTTTGACAAAATGGCAGATTGAAAGCAGAAGCGTCACACGTTTCGAAATGGACAATGACCTCAGAATCTTGATATCATCTAGTTGACTTAAACAACCTTCTTATTCCTGAAAGCACAAGGTTCTGCAGGAAAAGATCGACACGATTAGAAAAAATGCATTCTTTGCCTAGAAACAAATCTCTGACCGGACATTCCTTGCATTTCATGCGCTACTAAATAGCATTATAATGCCTTATCTGCTTAACAATATAATATTAGCAAGTTATGACTTCATTCTTGTCGTACATTCATAAGGTCAAGTTGTTTCATTCTTGTTTTCAAAGCACGTATCCTAACGATAAGTATGGCTTACATAACTTGCATTACAATTAGTCCCATCTCATTTCATTTACGAATCTCATCCTACGAAAGAGTGAAAAAAGGTTGCTGCCAGCACAAGTATCTTTTGTGAAACCTGATAAAGGCCAGGTGAAATGGCTACATCAAACAAATCCATTTGACATCGACTACGCTAGCTCTGACAAGAAGACAATGTTTGTTGTTGTCAGAAAAGAATGTACCAAAATGGACATCTTTGTCAACAAAATTTCCTACGCCTAAGGTATTAAATTATTTTTCCTTGTTTGAACTGTTCGAACCGATTATAACAATACTTTGCAGCTATAATAGAAACAAAAATTATATGTAGCAAAATATGTTGGAGTCATCCAGCAGTAAAAATGACAGAAGAAAGTTTTTATTATTTATGCCTATACATGGAATTTTCACTTGGTTCACTTAAGGTAATCAGTTTTGCTGGCTACTCATCAAAAAACGATAATATAAATTACGCAAAAAGAACGGAGTCTTAAAAGATGCCTTCCTGCACAAAGTCAGTCAACAGTGGTCAATTGTATCTTAAATGCTCACTCTTAACTTCTAATCAAGTACTTAACTATATTTTGCCTTATATGGTAACACAGCGTCTTGGGATTTAGTCAGGTTTTCATTTCCTCTCAGACTTACTCCGATCCGGCTATCTACACCTCTTCCATCAATGAGCAAATTCTTTAACTTTCACAGAGCCGTTTCCTCCGCACGGCTCTGTCTTTTTCGTCTTCTCGATGCACCACTAGATAGCCTTCCTATGCAGAATCCCCTTTCGGTCTATGTTAAACTTATTAAGCCACGTCATACGTCTACCTCCATCCGTTCATTATCTACTTGTATTAGTCCACGTAACAAGTCTGCAAAGAGTTCACTCATATTAGCCAAAGCCATGCACAAACCAAAGCATGATTTGTATTTTCATTCATAGTTTTCTCGTGGAATAAACCTTTACCTAAAATTAACTTCTTATTTTTTTGGGAATATTCTAGAAATTATCATTTTATTACATTATAACACCGAGATGAAACTCAAATCATTATATGATAAATCTTAGCTATGAAAATGTCGCTTCCAAATATAGTGGTAGTGCATATTGACAAATTGTAATTTATACTGATGCATAACAAATCAATATGCGCCTAAGTAAGCCCAATACAATTCTTGGGAACTAATAATATTATCTTACGTGTAATTATGAAAACTAAACACAGGTTGTAGTAGTCATAGTCATATTTAAAATTTTATTACCCGAAAGTAATTTTTGATGTGTACATGGGCATATAACATAAATGAATATCGTCGTGTTGTGTAAATGGTCGTATCGGTCTTGGCTGTGAGCTGGCGATGCTGCTACTGCTGTTGAGTATGGCCAAGACGTGGTGGTGATCAATGATCCAGTCTGGTATGCCTGCAATGTATATCCTCGTCTGGTGCAGCTCCGGCGTGTCAAGAAGTCAAATTTATTAATACAATTTGGAAACAACTCGAAGCAGATCTGATATAAACGTTAAGACAAGCTAATTGCTTTGGGGATTTTTTCTCGTTGCGTTCAAGTGAAGTGTCATCTAGGTTTACGGAACAATTAAAGACTGGTGGTGAGTTGTTGACAGTAGAAGAGAACGAGAAAGAGTACCTGTCATCTGGACTGTCAAAGACTGCAGCTGACACAGAGTTTGGCAGTTTAGTAAATTGTTTTCGAATAGTTTGAAGGAGGCGAGTCATTGTATGGTGGACCAGGAAGGAAGATAAAGGGTTGGCAGTTACAAGCAGAAAACACTTGGTCGTTTTTTTTTAATCAAAAGCCCGAAGATGAATATATTCCGGTTAGCCGGGGACATGTCCCATCTTTTAGCTATTATCATATTGTTGGCTAAAATATGGAAGACAAGGAGTTGCGCAGGTAAGATGCTATCAGCTAAGCTAACTGCCTTAAAGGAACTGAAGTAGTTGGGGGAAAACGGTTGAAAATTTGTATGGCGACTAGATGTTAACTTTGCATGTCTTGGTTTTTAAGGAATCAGTGGAAGATCTCAGTTGCTTTTCGCGTTAACGTACACGGCGAGATATTTGGATCTGGTGACCAACTGGGTGAGCATGTACAATACGGTGATGAAAGTTTTCTTCATAGCTGCCAGCTACGCCACAATTTATATGATGTACGTCAAGTTTAAGGCGACATATGACTCAAACCATGACGTTTTCAGGTAAAAACTGCTAAATAATAAATATCCGAAGTATTAGACACGGTGTCGCAAGTCTGTATCAATAAATTTATGTTTATTGTATAGAGTTGAATTCCTGCTCATTCCTGTGACAATCTTGGCCCTTGTTCTGAACCATGAGTTTTCCTTTATGGAGGTAATGTCAAATTTCCGGTTACGGTTACGTTCCCTTAATGAATGTTATGAAGGCCGGGTCTTTCATGTTTGTAATCTTATTGTTTCATTTAGATTATGTGGACGTTTAGTATCTACCTTGAAGCCGTTGCAATCCTTCCCCAACTGTTCATGGTGTCGAAGACGGGAGAAGCAGAATCTATCACCAGTCATTACTTGTTTGCGCTTGGGTCATACAGAGGTACACTTGCTTACATCGTTTTGCATTGTAGACTTTTCTGTCTGCAGAAGGCACACATTTGTTTGAAAATTATTAATGTAACTTATGTTCTTTCCCAGCACTGTACATCTTCAACTGGATCTGGCGTTATTACACAGAGGAATATTACGACTTAATAGCCATTATTGCTGGTGTTGTGCAAACCATTTTGTACTGTGATTTCTTCTATTTGTATTTCACCAAAGGTATGTGTAAACTGATTTCAACTAAATATATTTCTGGAGACCAGGTGTCTAAATGAGTTTGTCTGTTGTTACAGTTCTGAAAGGAAAGAAATTGCAACTGCCTGCCTAAGACAAGCAAATTAAAGATTAACCAATTACCGTGAAAGCTACATTATTTCTAGTTCTTCTTGGTTTCTACAACGTGTAATGTATTTTAAGTCAGAAACATTATGATTGAAATGCTACTACTATTGAAAACTTAATTTAAACGGTTAAAATGCATAGATCAATCACGTACTTACATCAAACATTGTCAGTGTATTAATCTGGAATTTTGTCATCATCAGAGGGGTATCCAGATTCTCTATTGATAAATTACTTATACTGAAACCTGTATTCTGAGGTGTAAATAAAATAAATCTTGTTTTGTATAATGTATGATCATTTCTATTTCAAATAATGAACTAATAGTAATACAAAAGTGCACCGTCGTGTGAAAATTCCTAACCGTATTATCGTTGTATCAATTACCTTCACTTTATTCGATAATTTGTATCAATTGCATGCGTCTTACTATTTCGACAATCTGTATATTCAAAGGGAATTGTAATTTATTCATTCCGTTTTCGAGCTAAAAGTTGCATGAGTACGTTTATTCTGGATTAATGAACGTTGTACGCTTTTAAATGTTAACTTGTGATTTTCATGAAGTAGTTTTGTAAATGCATGTGTGTAGTGAAGCAAGGACAACTTCATTCCAGAAAATTCGGTTAGCAGCTTTTTAAATTGAAGTGAATCATCCACAGTTTTTAGCGTATTGCTTGGTTTGTTATATTATGTATCGAATCGAAGTGATTGTAATACTTATCTTTGTTCTTCTGGAGCAAGCCAAAGAAAAAACCTATTTCAGAAAAAACACAATTGATTTGTATTTTTAAATATCCTCTAAGATGAAAGATGCTGAATCTATCTAATGTACTCGTACTCGTAACTTATGCACAGAAAGAGCTAAGTTGATTTTGTACTTGGCTGCGGAAAATGTCGTTAATGATTCGAAATATACTAATGAACTGATGAAAGTACATAGATGTACGGTCATGAAAAACATTTACTTATAAATTAAAATCGATGTTTGCTCACTGAACATCTTAACGTTTGCTCCACTCTTTTCCGATAAAGTCAATGTATCAGTCCATAAATATCCCTGTTCAGCGCTAAATAGATTTTTCCAACTTTGGTGAAATCACGTAGTGTTTTGTGTGAAGGAAAGGTTATTTTATTTGATTATATGGTTTGCATGATGCAAAAAAGCCGCATCAAAACAAGCCCCGGAAGCTCGAAAAGATTGCCTCACAGTATTTCTCATTTAAAAGGCAGTCAATATCCAACACAATCAGTTGATAAACGAAACGTCATTTATAAGAAGTGAAAAAAACAAATTTATCCCGTAAATATGAAATAATCTTTGCTAAGATCAATATCAATACTGCAATATAACGGTAGAATTAGTCTGCACTCAAGATTAGTTACTTTTTTGCAACGATTCAGTTCTTATGAAATCCTTTCCGATGGATGTCATCAAACTGACCTTCACAGTGCCATAAAAATATTATTCATCCCTCTGAAACCTCATGATCTGAGTGATTGCATCTTTTTGCTTCCACGAAAACAAACCTGTCGTGCCCATAATCTTATCACTATCAGATAAGAAATTTTCTACCAATCTGCTATTAAAAACCGTCATAATTTTGTGGGTCATACGACATGGAGCTACATGGGTTTCCTCCACCACTCGAGGTACGGCTTTAACAGGCAAACGTACAGCCTATACGCTCACAAATCTATTTCAGTTTTCGAGCAGCTTGCTTTTCCTCTCACCCGAACTTGTGCTCAGTTCTATCGCAGAAGATATATATCCTAACTGATGCCTTGTCCGTTTCCTCAGTTTGGCTTTGTTCACTCCATGTGGAACATCTCATATTTTCATATGATGAGGAACAAGAGACAGCGTAGTTAGAAGCTTAGTTGCATAAAAAAGAAGTTCTATCTGAAGTTCCAAAACATGTTTTTCGTACTAGTTTGCACATTAAACAAGTTTTTTATAATGTTATCATTTCAATCTTGTCTGTAATCGTCCTATTAGCTATGTAGGGTGCGAGGTTTTTATTTGGTGCCTCCCGTCTGGAAGGGACAAAATTGCCCTGCGGAAATATAACAAACTGTCATTACAATCCAAATTTCTACTATTTAGCCGAAGGGCCAGTTTATTAATAGCAACGTTAGTTCCTCTTAGTAAAAATAGTGCACATTCAACCACTTCTCATATTCTCATGAGTTAAACAGGAAGGAAGTCGGCAGAATTAGTATAATGGGCATGAATATACACTACACTACAACTAAATACAGACAAACTAGCCTAATTTATGGACTTAATTTTAAGAATCTTTGAGCAGATAGCTTCATTTATATTATTTGTCAAAGCTGAAGCATCAGCCTAATCGTGTAAATCAAGTTTACTTTTGTGTAAATCGTTAGAACATGACACGTTTGGTCGCAATGACAAGTGTGTCTGGATTTTAAGGTAAGATTTTTTACAATGATAAAATATTTGACGAAATACTACAGTTTCATAGGGGAGGACACTGTTCTAATATATCATAAATTTTATTGAATGCATACAATGGACAATGACCAGTGCTTTATAACAATCATTGACAACATGAAAAAAAAAGAAAATGCGTAAAAGGACACACAGCGACATTGCATACTTTAGCTTATGTCTGCACTGAGCGATGTCATTCGCTGATGACCAAAAAATTTCGTCTTCATGGCAATATCTTAATTTGCTCTTTGTACGTAGAAGTATCTAATGATGTTAGTGTACGTTTGCTACACACTATACTAATTAATTGAAGAAACCCATGCATACAGTGCATCTTTAATGCAATTGCATGTTTAGATACAACTTTTTAAACCGACGATGTTTTTAATATAGAACTAATCAAAGGTTCCATCCCTCGATGATTAATGGCTAACTAAATCCGTGATGTACAAAATTAATCATAATTGAATTGAGACCTCATAATCATAGTAATGATTGAGTTCAGTCGATGCACTTGCGTACTGTGTAAATATTCTTCTAGGAATGGAGTTAATAATTATTTTGTTGGACCGAGTCCTTATATTTGATAATGGCAATGTATGTGATGATGGTCAGTTAGTGTTTTTGGCTAGAAGCGTTTCATAATGGGACAAGATCATGAAGGAGCCTTGCAGTTATTTGAGATGTGGAGTTCTTCAGTGCTAGTTAAATACTACAAGTTGCGTAAAATATCTTGTTTGACATTGATTTTGATTTTCGGTCACAATACGCATCATTGTATCACGGCTTGCGTTTAGGTGCTAGGTATCTAGTTCTAGGTAACGCGCGTTGGATAGCAAAGCAAATTATTGGCAAACTATTCTGTGGTTAAAATAAAACAAGTACATATTCAGTAGTCGGTAAATATTTGTTAGTTTGACTCAGTGACAAGTTTTTCTAAGATTTTGAATTTCTTGTTTAATTACGTGCAAACGAATATATAACTTGGTTTAACTTTTATACAGTAGTAGTGCGTGTAGAACAACGAGGCGTTGAAAAAGCGAAGAGACACAGCTACGACTTCGTGTGAATATTTTGGAGAAATTGATACAGGAATCTTGGAACAATGAAACCTAAACTGCGACAACGAAAAACAAATGAACAAAAACTCGGATCATTGCAGTTAACAGTTTTGATGACAAAGATAAATCCGTTTCATACAAGTGATACCGATATGATTATCATCATTTCAATATAACACATAAAACATGGACAGCTTTACAATTATTCTTGTTTTTAACTGATCAGTGAACCCATTTCAATAACACTTCTACTTGAACTTTACTTCACGGCTGGGATAGTGGCCATTGTCTTAATCAAAGTTAGGTAAACATGGCTAAGACCTTGGCAATGGTCTACATCAACTGGTATCAATATCCGTTAAAAGCATTTTCCTTGATCTTGCTCGCATCCGTTTTGCCCTCCGCACTTATAACCTGCAAGGAGACGAGGTCTTCTGTGGTCTTTGCTTCTTCAGCAATTGATACAGTCCCATCATCGTCGCCGTTACATCGTGCACGTAATGTGCTGGAAAATTTTCACGACAAGGAATCCGAATTATTTTCGGGAGACGATGAAGAAGAACCGCAGTTGGAAAAATCTGCAGAGTACTCACAAGGAAAAACTGAACATTTGCCGGTAAATCACCCATTCAAGTCTGATGACGCTGATGATGCTTCCTTTGCCAGTTCACGAAACCAAGGGAGCTCTGCTGACTCGTATCCAAGTTATGTGGACGACGACTCAATGGGGAATCATAACCATTTTTATCCCAACAGTGATGACAATGGTCACACTCAATTGAACGCGCATAATGAAAACGAAAAGATTATAATGGTCTCTCCGAGAAATTCAACTTTTTTCAAAAGAAACGTAACTTCGATCTACCGATTGGCGAACTCATCTTATCCCTCAACAGTCAATCACGCAGCCGATCCTGCCAGTCTAAGCATACTGACATATTGCCAGAAAGAAGAAGTAAGTGCTTCCTACAAATCCATTCACTATTTGCATATTCATTTATTCA
>VICI01001687.1:0-20570 GCA_019593645.1 Akabosia matsudoensis
CTGGTGGTTAGTTAGCGCTTGCTATACACTTTTTCTTGAATAGTGTCAACAGCAGTGTTATGCTGGCGGTGATGATGTATTATTGAGAAGAATAACAAAGTAGCAAACTTGCTAAAAAAAAGTAGTGTTTGTCTAGAGCCTTTATTCATGTAAGGATATAGCGTTATAGAAGACCACTCACTAGCGAATAGCGTGATAAGTGTTTATTATAAAGGGTAGCTAACCATATGCAATTTGATAGCGGATAGATGTCTTCTGCTTACACATGAACCATGTAAAAGAAGAAGGAACACTAACGAACTCATGAAAACAAAGAATCTTTAAAGCAGAAGCCTTTTTTTCTTGAAAAAAAGAAGAAGAAGAAACAAAACCGCAGAGAATCATGAACGCGATGATGAAGATAAGACGAAAAAAAGTAATGCTTGTAGGTTGAGTAGGTGTTTCTGTAAGACCGGATGAAAATATTGAGGATTTTTTGAGTAAGTTTGTGTGTTTGGCTGGTGGGTAAACTTAAGTTTTGATTTTGAATTGAGTAATGACTTATGACGGCCACTGACGAAATCCAGATGATAATCACTAGTAATGTACGTGGAAGTCCAGTTTGGTTTTAGAAAACCGTACTTAAAGAACCATATTAGGTGCCAGTGGATTAATATGGGCAGAGTAAATGCATAGACCTATATTTAGTAAGCAGAGTTTGCGTAAACATGTAATTTACTATTTAGAACTAGGCGATACTTTGTTGGAGAGTTGCACCACATAGCCTAAACTATTTGGCATTTTATCTACAGTTTTGTTTTTCCATGCAATTCCTAGTTTGTTTGTGATAAAACATGATTGCAGAACAACCAGAAATGTAATTTTCAATGCCACATCGAAGCGCACGATAACTAACATTTAAAGTGTTAAACCCACATAACATCTTACCAGCAAAGAAAACAAGTGATCAATTCTGGTTCGAGCTATAAAATATTGTGCGAAAATAATTTTGTAGGAGAAAATAGTTTTGATGGTGGATAAATGGCAGACAGCTGAAATACCGGAAATCGTGTCACAGTCACTTAACGACTTTAAGAGCTGTGAGGAACCTTTAAAAACATATATGCTCATTGTTAGGTTGTGGAAATAAAATCTTGCGTCAACAGAAGCCTTCCAGAAACCCAGATCAGTTCCAGTAGACAGTAGAGTGACAGCGAAAATGTTTTAAAAAATTGAAAAATTTTGATTATTTTTTAGAAAAGTCTCAGTCCGGCCCCCGGCTTGGAACGGTTACGCTGCAAATGATGCACTTGTTTTGTTCACAACTCCCCGTCATTTTCATTTATTTGCGCGCTTTGTTGCTCATGAAGTCAATATTATGGTTAAAGTACACATGTTTAGATTTTGGTTCTGTGAAGTGTTCTGAAATCATTACTTTTCGTCGTTATCTTGCTTTGATGCTTTACAGTGTTTTTAAGTGCACTGGCTCTTAAAAATGTCGTACTCTGCTCATCCTTCAATCCGCAAGCTTTTACATCCGGGCAGATTTCGAACATTTCGACATGGTTGGGACAGGACGGCAGTTGCAAAACTGCCGTTTGAATATCAAAAATTCTACACTGAATGGATGGACAGTGAGGAGAAGGAGACGCCAGTTCACTGGACGCCGAAGGAGGGGAAATGGGAAAGGAACCCTGAAACTGGACAAGTGTAAGGAAATTCATCAGTACAGCCAAACATTTATACCACAAAATAATAAATATGAATGATTATGTATCGCAGATCCCAAATCCAAAATACACCAATTCTTGCAAACTACCCGCTGGAAATGCACGATGGACTTTGGGGTGGGGAGGGTGTGGTTCAAGGAACGGTGAAGAAGGGAAAGTGGAGATCGCCGGTGGTGAGATACTGGACTCCCACACTGAAGAGGAGTATCGTTTATAGTGAAATTCTGGACACGTATTTTACAGTGACAGTCACAGAAAGAGCACTCAGGCTAATTGATCAACACAATGGACTGGATAATTATCTCCTAACGGTAGTTAAAATTGAGTAGATAAGATGTGAAATTCAAGTCATTGTATAATTATTGTAAATTACGTTTTTACAGACACCAGCATACGACTTAAAATCCTTGCTCGCGTTAAAACTGAAGCGTAAAATTATGATGGCACTGTTGGACAGGGACTTTTTCCACAATGATCCCGAGCGACAGCAGAAGACGTTAGTTAAATATGCAGAATACCTCATACCGGTACAAAAAATTTACTTGATAATGAGTCGGTCGATTGAGTGTTTGTAAAATATAGTAGTCCAGTGCAATCATTTTGTCGCTGTTTTACAGAGAAAAGATTTAGAATGGTACGGTCTAAGCGTAGACGAAGCCATTGAACAGGCCCGTTTAATGAAGGAATCGCTCAAAATCTCTGTTCCTCTTAAGATGCAATATCGGTACGAGCTCATAGAGGAATTAAAGCAAGAACAAGAAAACTCCAAAGCTAGTCAAATAGAAGAAGGTCAAGCAGAGGCTGTAACGTAAGTTTTCCTTCTGTCGATCTTCAAATGTTACCATACGTTAGTTGCAATGGCTAAATAAGCATTGATATCTCCTAGGTCTAGCTGGATGTCGAAGCTCAATCCATTCTCCAAACGCCAAGATTCCAGTTAGAAAATTGCTGGTATAGATAGATATATGTCTAGCTTTTCCATTTAGAATATTTATGACTTATGAGTACACAAAAAATAAACACGTGTTTTGCATCATACATGCAGTTGTCTTCTTGAGATTGTTTAAATAATATTGCCACTAACAGCAAACTGAGTAATTTATCCGTTAGTTTTTTAATCAGATCCTCTCTCTTCAGCAAACAACACAGGTATTATTACTTCTTATAATGAACACATGTGGCATGCCGTTTCTGAAGAGAGCGTTACCCGGTCTGTCCATTTTACATATTATGAATGAGTATAGTCTGTTGATTCAAGGAGCGTGCATCAAGTTTATGTATAAAAATAATAGATTAAATATGCTAGCTTTTAATTGGCGGGTGCTGCTGTAATTGCAGGACTGTTTGGTAATGGGGATGCAGAGGGTAGGTGCTTCCCTCTTGCTTTCCTAGCCACCTGCTCCTCAATAGGTACGCCTTTATGAGTACCACCGAAGTACCTATTTTAAGAGGACGATTACTGTAACTATTGGCAGGAAACTAGTCGCTGCAGGAATTATGAAAAAGCTTACGAGAATAGGACCAGTGGTGGTAGTGTTAGAGCCGCTGATACAGTGAAGAAAGCTCCTGGAAAATTTTCCAGAGTTCCTCGATATATTGCATTGTACATAGGATTGCCCCACATGGGCGTTGTTGAATCTATCACAGCAACGAATGAGTTGATCTTTCCCATCTCTGCGATTGGTGCTACTTTGGAAATCATTGTTCTCGCGGCAATGATCATCGTTCCATTCAATATGTCAACCACAGGAGCTGGATTAAAAACATTGGCATGTGTGTAATCACCGTTATAACTCAAACCCAGCTCGTTAAAGTGAGGTACTTACCTATATACATCATCAGCTTGTTATTCGCGAACGCGTAAACCATACTTCCTGCTATTTGACTTACACAGGAAACGACACCCAATTTCCAGTCTACCATCTTTATAATTCTCACAAGGAGTCCGACAGACAGCAAACCACCTTCATGACAAAATGGGTACAGTACAATTTTCATGTCTCATCTGTTTCAAGATACTATCAAAATTACCGAAATCTTACCAACGAAAGCTATAGCCATTCTGATAGCGCTGTACTCTGAGTAATCTGCAGTACTCCATCCAAGTTTCTGCCTGGTGAACAGCACCAATACGGAATCCTCCCCTATTAAATTCATATAACAGGTGTCCGTAACCACTTGAATCACAGTTTTGTAACTGAAGTGAAAATGTAAATTTAGCAGTTCAAGTACCTTGCATGGGTGCCATTGTGAAGATAAGTATAATGACGAGCAAGTACAACTGTTCGCGAATGCCATGTTCTCTTTTTTTGAAAAAAGATTTTGCAGATTCAATGACATTCCGCAAATTAAAGATGTTCTTGACAGCAGCCACCGGACCCCTCTGAAACTTGGCTGGGTTATTACCCTTGATTGGATTTGGCATTAGTATAAGAATATACAAGAAAGAAGCAATTGCAACCCCTCCTCCTAGACCAAAAATGAAGTAGTAATCTTTGCCTGCACGTTTCAAGGTTCCTCCCAAAGCAGACCCAGCAGATCGTCCAAACGTTCGTACAGCAGTTAGAACTCCAACTCGAAAAGTCCTGTCGGCGATACTGCTAGAAACTGCGACATAGCTGTATACTAACATGCTAACTGCAATACGTCCTCCAGTTAAAGAGCCGGGTAGAATTGAGAACAAGGCGATTACTTGTACACTCCATTGAGTGTTATAAACGCAGAGCAACAGCCCCAAGTAGCGAATGGCTACTCCAGCAATTGTTAACAAAAATGGAGCCTTCACTCCATACACGTCTGTCCAGTTTCCCATGAACAGGGAAAATGCTATTGGGAAGAAGTTTTCTACAAATTCACTCCAAATGTTCATGGACGAGATGACCTTCTGTACCTCCGTTTCTTGAGCCTCATACAACTTTTTGTTCCGAGTGCTTAATATCAAATTTTAAATTTGCAAACTTGAAATTTTAAACTGCAAAAATCTGAAAAATTGATAGTAATTAGTACCTGTTCATCAATTGATCACAAATTGAATCGTTGTAACTCAAGTTCACGCGACATGCCCGATCAATTTGCAAGTCTGTTGCAATGAGGTTTCCCATAACTGAGGCAATCATGTACAGAAGAAATCCCGGTTCCATCCGTAAGCTGCCCAATAATGTCCACCATGATGATTCTTTTGGGGTTTCTAGCGTGGAAAGCTTATCATTTGATTCTTCACCAACGTCATCTAGAGTCTTGTCCATTGCGGCCAAGATATCATCGGTTGATTTATCTTTGTCCAACATTTTTGGATGTAAAATAGCACCGACCGACTATTAATTAATACTGACTGGCTTAGAGTACGCTTATCATTCACGTCACTGTCTTAACCGGTTTCCACTCATTCCCCAAAAACTAAAATGCAGACCTTCCAGCTTGGCATGCATTCCTTTTACTCTACCCTCCTAACATCACCTTCCCTTGGCAAAAGTTTTGGATGGAATGTATCCCAGTCCTGGTGCAACTTTTCTATTTATTCCAGCACCGTTGTCTACAACACACGAGTTTGACCAAGATACCCATGACACATGAAACAAAGGCCATAGGTTGTAGATTTTGTCTGGCAATCGAAAGCCTCCAGATAAAGTACATAGTTCGGGTACGTGCGCAAACATTGTTGAGGCATTTTCTTGCATCACATACCTAATCAATGATTTTGCAGTACTCGACATGATAAGCTCAGTTCAAGCAGTCGATAAGAGCGATATGATTACTTTGATAAACTTGTGCTGGGCCTACGTGACCAAATAAAGTATGGGCATGTTTGGACTTAAGTGATTGCAGTTAGTTTCGTGCCTTTTTAAGTTGGAACAATGGCTGTCAAATATTTAGGAGAATACTTGACAGTAAGGAAAGTCCAATGCATAGGGTTTACATGAGCGTTCCTCAATCATAACCACTTTAGGGACTTGGGGGTTACCTGAAACGGCTGTGTTTGAAACAGCGTAAAAAGTTTCCTAAAGAAACAAAGGGCAACTTTTTTATGGATGAAATCCACTGGGGGTATTTTGGGTTGAAAATACAGAGAGAATACATCCTACATATCATGAGAAGCTTGTCATTTTTAGAACATCCTTGTGGGGGTATATTTTATAATTTTTCGATTTCTTCTCTCTGGCTGTTCTTCTAGTGACTGGTTCAAAGCAATAATTTTTTTCCTAATCTGAATTCTAAGAATAGCAATAGTTTTTATGTTTGAAGCATCTCCCACAACAGTAGCATGTCTCACTCTCGCATTATGCTTTCCATCACGTTACATTTTATGTGCTAAAGAGCACAGCTCACAAATAGCAGAGAAATGTTTTTTAGTTTGGGCATTTTTATTACAACTTCATGAATTTTTCATGGTTCAACATCATATAAAGAAAGAAGATCCATTAAATGAAAACTTAAAGGTAAACAACTTCTTACAGAGAAGCATTGAACGTGCCGGAAACTTATTTTTGTATTTGAAAGGGAAATAATACATGCACAATGTACACAAGACACGTTAGTTTTTCATGAAGAGCCTTTTCTCCGACCTTGATACTGAAATTATTTACTGGCGTCTGTTTTTCTAGCGAATTTTTCAATATATTTGTCCGATCCTTATCTCAACCTGGCAAAGAAAACTAATCATTTAACCATTTTAACCCCAGGTAGTCCATACAGCTGTGTACATAATACGTAACTACTATTACACGTTGCCAAAAAAACCGCAACTTTTCTCGCAGTCATTAATTTACAGCAATTCTGCTCAACAATATATTAACTAAACTAATATCTAAACCAACAAAACTCACCAATTTTTTCGTTACGATGAACTCACCAGTAATGAATTGCATCATAATCATAATAAACATTTTTTTGCCGTGTTGTGAGTTACCCTTACGGAGAGCGTGATGGTAAAAATCTATTTCAAAAGATCACCACAACCTATTCACCCATTCATTTCATTATCAATTCACCTGCAGGCTTATTTCCGCGCATTTTTCTACCTCTAACGAGTAGGTGGCTGGTGTATTCTCAAACCCAGGTATGAGACAGCAGACTACAAATACCTGTTGAGTCCGTGCTTTAAAGAAACCAACTTACTTATTACTATCAGGTCGAATAATGCTTTCGAAAAAACGACGAAACCAACCCCTTGGAGATCACTGCAGGGTTGTTCAGTTTGCTTTGTATCGTGAGCGTGTAGCCCAGTCTGTAATCAATGCGTAACTTGTGCATAAGAAAAATATATTAATAGTCAGTAACTCTTATTCATCTTGCTTATTCAACAGATTTTTACACATTTTCTATGATCATACTTTACTCAAAGATGTTTTAATGATGTTGCCAACCTGGCCATACAACAAGAAACATTAGCGTCTTTTTACTGCGAGACTCGTGCAGGCTTTTATACACACAAACTTTTATCATCGTAAGATTTTTTTTCCTTTGCTACCTACACACAAGTTTTACCTTTACTCTCATGTCATCTTGTCTCATCTCCCCTTTCTCAACCCAACACCTAACTTTTATTTTATATTCAGATCTGTTTACAACCACCACCACCGTCACCGTATCATCATCATTTCCTTTCTTCATTTTCATGTTAATCCTCTCTCGCTGCAATCACTCCAAATAAGTGCATGGGCTTGTAAGGTACATATTTTGTCGCATTTTAGACAACAAGAGTGCTCTAGCTAGTTAGTGCTCTGAGCGAGTTTAAGTTTTACTTTTAAAGGAAATTCGGCAATTTCTCGTCCATATTTTCAACAAGGAAACCAATCCCAGGTATAGTTCTACTTTTATTCGGTTTCATTTTTACTGCCAGTTTTTAATGGATATTTCAAAGAATTTTCGTGGTTTGAGTGGATTATTTACTACTGCAGTGGATTTTCATACGGAAAAGTATTTCGACGTGCCCCGTTTCGCATGAAAACTCCACTTTGTGCGCTGAGTTTCTGTGACGACGACCGACGGATGGAGGACGACATCCGTCCGCATGCGTGTAATGTTTACTATGTGACAACAATGATATCATTGTTAAAATTGTCAAAGGGAAATCCACAGTTAACACCTGGTTTTTCAATACAACGGACTAGATTCAATTCTTTTGTAGTTAATATTTTAATTACGAGTTGCTGAGAAGTGCTCGGTTGATTTCTTATCTGGCACATCGCAATATAAACCTGGTTTTTCAATACAACGGACTAGATTCAATTCTTTTGTAGTTAATATTTTAATTACGAGTTGCTGAGAAGTGCTCGGTTGATTTCTTATCTGGCACATCGCAATCTATGATTTATACCGCCAGGTTTTCTGTTTACCCTGGGACGGCCACACTTTCATTAGTTAATAATATATTCAAATAAAGACTGAATTAACAATAACATTTACCTAGCGTTTAGGTATACATTGAGATGCCTGATCGTAAACTAATTTCTAATGTGTCCTTTCAAAACGAAGAATGTCTTTTGCTCAAGAAGTTGTGTACGAGCCAGGAACAAAAAAACAACTTTTGAATAATTTAATACTGATCATGCTGATTACATTTCAAAGAGGATCTCCTTTTTACCTAGCGCAATAATATATAGGTAGGACCGGTATCGACTCTGTCATGACTAACATGCAGAGAATGAGCGCTATACCTACTTTTCTGAATGAATGTATTGATTCATCGATTCATTTGAATCTAATTTTTTTTCTGATCAGCCCGGCCTCGGTCAATAGGACAGTAGCAAAAAAGGTGCATACGATAAAAACCGCAATTACGTTTTCAAAACTAAGGCAAACACCTAATACTTCACTGTTGAATGCACATGTGAGAGGATAACAAAAAACATCTTCTGATTAATAGGCACGTAGACAGAATAATCTTTTAGGAAGAACGCCAAAAGGACGATAGTGTAAAGGCGTTTTAACATTTTTACCTTTGCGACGAAATGCAACCACATAGCATCATCGTAGCCATTCCCCTTCTTATTCGTAGCGCCTTAAGTTTCACACCGTCGTGAGCCATCTCCTCATGCTTTCTGCATCTTACTTCTACTTTATGATTTGTTAAAGCCGTCGTATTTTTTTTTTCCTTTTGGTACGTGGAGAGTCTTGTTGCACCCACGCATTTCATTGCATATCGTGTTGCAATGAAGTTTGTGAATGTTGAAAAAAAATATCTCAAAAAATCATTTTCTATTGAACAGGCAGGCTGTAAACCACACACTCACAAGTTATAAAGACGAAGGATATATTTCGGATTTTGAAACAAGGGAATCGAACAACCCATGAAACATTTTGGAGCGCATGATGTGATTTAATTTTTTAGCACTTGTTATTCGAGAGGAGGTAGAAAAGCAAAGAAAAAAAGTATATGAAAAAATATGCTGTGCATGAGTGGCAAAAGTGACTAAATTAGTGAGAAGAGCAGTGCCAGTACAAAATAGTCAGGTGAACCAGTGATAGCAGTAAGTGAAAATATAAAGTGACAGGGCAGAATTAAGAACAACTGAGCAGTATGATGCGAGACGAAGGATCCCATCCCAAACCTAGTGACATGGGTCACGCAGCCCATCCTCCTAATGTGACAACTACAACAACGACAACCACAGCGGGCCCTAAAGTTGTTGCCTTAGACTGGATTAAACTTGACGTGGATTACTTCAGAACGATTCCGGGATTGCTGAAAGTGGCTGAATTTGTAAGTGAAAATTTTAAAATACAAGTAAAAGTTTAGACGGTTCAAAGTCGGGCTTGTTTGTGGGAACATAACCCCATAAAGAATTCTAGAAATAGACGAAAATCAGGAAGAGAACATTTGAAAGATATTTATACATGGCCTTCGTGTGTTTTCGCGAACAAAAAAGCTATCATCAGATTGAAAATAGCTGACAGGAAAAGAAAAATATTTTACAACTGTGTAACTCTATTCAAATTACAAGGAATATTGGCATGCAGCCTGTTTGACACTTTGCCATTTTATTGTCTCTTGAAGTGAGGTATAATCATGGAAATTTGTATATCCGATATTTGCGTTTTCGGTCACACAATAAGATAAAATGAGATTTTTCCGAGATGGACTTGGTGGTATTAATGTACCAATTGTGCTCATCCCAACATGCAATTTCAACACGTTTCACTTGGCTGATTCTGAGCTACGTGAGAAGAGTTTCGGTAATCGAAAACCATTTAATATTCTCATATCATCCTCAGTCCCGAAAAAATAGTGTACAATGATCCTCTGTGCCTTTTTTTAATGTATGATGTCTTTTTTCTGCGAGGCCCGTGATAATATCCCTTATATGCATTCAATGTAGTATGGCGACAACATAATTTCCCCACAAAAATTCTTTCGTCCGAAGTGTTTATATAGTGTTCGTCCGAGCTTTAATATTATCGTCACATTCTTAAACCCCTGCAACGCTGTATCTCCAGCTGTCCTTTCTGATGCTCCGGAACAGGGCTACAACACGATCCGGCGAAGTTCACACAGTATTAAATTACGTCAGGGTTAAATGTGAAAAGATTTGTTAGGGTAAAAAAATAATGCATGCGATTCACATTTTCTGCTGAGCTGCAATTTGATTTATGTTGTGTCTCCAAATATCACTGCCAATGTTCAAGTTTAAGGATTTCCAAAGTCGTCAAGTTGCCAAATCGGACTGAGATTGTTCGATTTGTCAGTTTATTAGTAGTTTGTTTAGTCATGGTTTGTAATGTATATGGAGTTTTGTAGTTTTGATAAGGACTTTCATGGCCAAAGTGAAGTTCAGGGATTGACACGACATTTATTTTAACGTCCTTTTCAATTTGTCAACTATATACCTACGTTAGACGAGCAAACGGCATATCCAAATAAACATACCTATGAATGTATCTCATAATGAGTAAAGAACTTTTTCTGTGGATCTTAAAATATTTCCATTTTTACTCAATATTCTTGAACTTTAACGGATGTCGTTAGTTTACGGACCAAAAAGTCCTGCGTAGCACACGCGTGTGTAGACAAAGATGAATCATTAAAATCCATTTACGTTTGGGATTATAATACCTTCGTCAACGTTGAAGGCGGAAGCTGTAATGGAATATGAGTTTAGAGCAAGCAAAGATTACAGGGAAATAAGGAGATTTACGACATTTTAGTGTTTGCAACTCTAGACTGCTACCTTAATGATTTTACATACTAATCCACCAGGATGAATCCACTCAAGTCATATTGATGAGAAGTTTATGGAAAAAACTTGAAGAGAAATACATAATAAAAACAAAACAAAAAGTGACAAAACGAAAGGAAAACACATCAACGTGAATATGCAAGGGCGTATTCGTCAATGCGAAGTTTATTGGTTTATTATGCCATATGTATTTTTTGTTATCTTTACTTTTGAAACCCCATAAAAATACTTTTATTGTATTTTTTCCAGGTCCTTGGAATCATTTGTATGGCATGTGGAGCTCCTGCGAGAATAGGAGGCACACACTTCTTTCTTTTTGTCGTTGTACTCACATTCCTCTTTACGTCTTTCTGGATCCTGATTTATTTGTTTGCGATTCGCGAGGGTTTGATGATACGTATTCCATGGATAACTCTGGTAGGCGATTGTTTGTCAAATCATTACTGTCTTGTATTCTTACCAAAAAGTCTTTCCAGTCGTATTGACTCGCTGAGTTATGAATTTCTTTGCCTATTTTAGGAGTTTTATTATACCACTGCTGCCACAGCCTTCTACTTCATTGCCATGATTGTTCAGTTTGTGGCTGTTTCAGATTATACTTTTCCAAGTGGAACTGCCGCTGCTGTATGTATATCTTACTTTGCGTATCAATCAAACCTTATCTTTGAGAAGCAAGCTTATAAGCAGATATGATTGATGGAAGTTTTTTTAATTTAATTTTTTTGCAGGTTTTCGGGCTATTCAACACAGTTGTATACGGAGTCGCCACTTTCTTCCTATTTCGAGAGTGGAGAACTAGTGCTTCCGCATCTCCAAATAACGTCCCTTAAAAGTATAGCTGTCAGTTTATACGCTAATATTCCAGGTTTTATAGTACTGAATGTCAATGCAACTATTTTTTCTCTTCCCTTAAAATCTACTAAACACAATTATGTTTACATTACTTTTCCATACATGCAACGATCATAAGATCGCTTATTTTGTACTATTGTATTAGAGGCAAAAGCCATAATTTCACGTGCTCGTACAATATTAAAGATGACAAAAAAGTTATTCCAAAACATATAACTTTTGTCCAAATGACGACGGTGCATTTACCAAAATGTAAAATTTTTCCTTGTTGCCAAAAAAAACTATGAACCGATAATCATTTTCCTTGTTATATATTCCATTTTTTTATTATCAAACTGCATTTTTTTGTGTATATAATAGTCAATGCATAATAATTAAAACGTTGTTTTTCAATAGAAACTATTTCAAAAGTTTCATCAGTATTTTCATATTTTGTTGTGCAATGTATTCATCAAACTATATGTGTATTTTCAAGTTTTTGACACGTTTACCAATAAACACTTTTTTGTGCTATCTATAGTATTGTTTTTTATTTAAATTGTGTACAGGCACCTTATTTCTTTCCAGCAATTTAAGAGGTTACATTCGGTAAAACCATTTTTTTCAGAATCAAGTACAGATCACAGCTTAAAATTGCATTTAAAAATTGGTTGCTAAATGGTCTAAATATTACAGTGTATAATTTGTAATTACAAACAAGTAAGTTAGCGTAACAAAAACAAACTTGGATAAGATCAGTACAAATGTTCCAGTAGTATATTAGACACACGAGCGCATCATTATTCTACTTTTTTAGGTCACTTAGGGTTTCATTTAAACGGTACTAGTGGAAGAGTAACACTGGCATGATATCATTTGAAGCAATTTGTTATGCGGTCGTGTTGGTGGCACGCTGTATACGTATTGAGCAGTATGGGATTCTGGGATTTGACTACTATTTTCATACACCAACACTTCCGGTTTTTTTGTATGTGACTTTCGTTTGGTACAGTTTCCGTTGTTGTCTCTACTAGACGATCGGGTGAAAGCAGACTTTACAAGTTCTAATAAACTGGGTTGATACGCTACACTTGCCATTTGGGCATTCAGTTGTTTCTTTTGACGGTGTAGTCGACGTAGTCGGCGGCGCTCTGTGAACGCTTTCCAGAAGGGGGAGTCCATGTCTCGTTCGATAAAAACTGTATCAGCCGTAAATGAAACAGATTTTTTGGCGTCTGATGTGCTACAATTATCGGAATCATACTCTCCAGGAGTATTGGGAAGTAGAGAAAGAAGTTTCAAACGAGGTATTTCTTTCTTTGGAGGCGGAAGTGGAACTACTGGAGAGAAATCTCGTGACTGGATTATTTCACTGTACTTTGGGAGAATTTCCAAATTTTCGTATTGAATTTCAGGGGTCACGCTTGGTTCAACGAATCTAGGCGTGCTTTTCCTCGGTGGGATGTCCTTCACTTGTGCATGAATAATCAGATCAGGGTAAGGTAAAGATGTTCCTACTCCAGCTGAAATAGGTGGAGTAATGATGCCACTACTGGAATGAAGGTTGTTTCCAACCAAACTAGAATATTTTGGAGCATCCAAATAGGACGTCGGTGTCATTTGATTATAAGAGCTGGAATATCCTCCGAGCTGGGACATTGTTGGGCTAACAACATCTAGTCGGTCCGGATGGTAGGGCGTGTGTGCGTACATTGCATGGGGATTTGGACTACGGAGGTTGACGAGATGCCACACGTTCACTGATTCCAAAAACCGCAAATCCTCTTGCAATCTCCGCTCTGCCTCTGCAGACATGGCTATCGCATGAATATGGCTCCAATCTAAAAACACACAAAATAAATAAATATGAACGATCTTGACTGAATTATAAGATCTCACGGTTTTCGCTCCATTACTTCAAAGGTAATCCACAAATTAATCACACAATGGGTGATATTTTAGCACAATTCAAAATGCAAATTTTTATATAGGCACTAATTAAACATAATTAGGGTACACACCGTAGTCTTCCTTTTTTATGGCCTTGTGCTCTACTCGGATTATAGTGGTGATCCGCAGATCACCAAACGCAGAGTGCAACCAAAACGAAATCTTAATTTTCCATTGACCATTCTTGCCATTGGATGCAAAATTACAAAAAAAAATCTGTATAAGGAATAGCCCCTCGTGTACTAATGAAATTGAACAATAGCAATTCGTTATATTTTTGCAAATTATTGGTCCTGCTTTTCTTGTCGAGCACTAATTATCCCTGAGCAGTGGCACAGGTTAAAGTACAATTGGGCTGTTTGTTTCATGTCTACAGCCATAGTAGGTAAATTATAGAGTTATGTTTTAACTGCGAGCTTTTATTACGATTTGTATCTCTCCTCTCGGCTGTATCGTTCTCATTCAAGTGGTGCACTAAATCTGTGGCAAAAACTTTTGTATGCTGACAAAAGTATGATTTTTTTTAGATGAGCGATCACTAACACGTAAAAAATGCAACAAAATGTAACAAAATATATAAGACGTTATTTATGACGGCTATATTAGGTTAGAATTTTTTTCCTCGACAGTGGACAGTATATGCATGACATGCTACTAAATTTACTTTTTGCACTGCTTACAAAGAGCTGCCATGCATTTGTCCCAAAAGATAACAAAGAGCAAATTGCTGTAAAGAGGAAAAAAGTATTAGACTCACATGAAAAATCACAACAGCTCTTGAGCCAGATGGAAATGAAAATGTTATGACAAAAAAAAGGAACGTGACAACTCTCAATTAAATGGGTAGAAGATGAGCACATAAATTTTTGCGAAATCCTGCGAATAAAAAGATTGATAGAGAAACGGATTTGTAATGTAGCACGACCGGTGTCGACTCGCTGAGGAAAGCTAATTCTGCTGAGAATGGAAGGCAGAACGAAAATGATTGACATTTTGAATCCACTTGGGAGTCTTCAAGAAGCGTAACGTTTGTTGAAAATGTGATGGCGCAAAAATTAGTAGTAGCTTCATGCACTAAAGTGTCCACATAATACATACTTTTTCAAGCATGAAGATTGAAAGATCGCTCTAAGTTCAGACTGGGTATGGAATACTCTTTGTGACATAATACGCTGTTCAAAAATGGAATGATTCCTGCTCAATTCTAAACGCTGCATTGCAAAGTTAACCTATAACTTCAAAGCTGCTGTAAATTACCCTTGACAAAGATGAAACTGGCAGTTATGGGATATGCGAAACAAACATGCATGATAATGAGATTCCAACATAGATTTCTACATAGTATCTAGAGATTCCAATGAAAAGATACCCATATGCTAACTCTGTTCCATCGTCACTTACCTTGGCTTATGAAGACCGTGTTTAGGAAAACCTTGTAGAAAGTATCGGATTTCAAATCAGAATAATATTTTCAACAACTAACCAGTAAACTTGTGACAAAACTAAAATATTTCAATATTATATTTTCGCGTTCGTTTTGATGTCTGCTTCTGTAGAACAGGGTTCAGCCTAACATTATGCAAAAGTTCTTCTGTGTTTGTAATAAAGCATTCAAAACTTTTGTTTGCATATTTTCATTGCAGGCTATTCTCGGATATTGAGTCAGTGTAAATCCATCAGAAAGGCTCTAAATGTTTTTAGTGTTTATTTAAACTACCATACTAATATCATGAGGATGATGGCGACTTTTAACAACCCTAAAGTGTAACCCCTTCTCTGCTGCCGCATTCACGCGTTCGTTGTTGCGTAATTAGATAAGCTACAACACTTCCAATTCTGTTTATTCATCTCATTTTCTGAAGTTACCAAAGTGTGAAAAGATCCATTCTTACCTATAACTCAATCATATTCTTTTCTGACGATTAGAGGGCTCAAAAGCAAAAAACTGTTATTTATTAAGCCGTTTTGACTATTTCGTACATGCTACATGAACAAACGTTGATGTTTCTTGCCTTACAAAATCAGATAATCCTAATGTCTATCCCAAAAAAGCATAGAAAAATACTTTTACTTGAGGTGCTGTTTGTCAAATTTAGTGTAGCTTAAAAGCGAATTGAAGACAACAAACCTTTAAAGGTCGTATTATGAATACGTTAGGTAAGCTTTTCCGTCCTATTTTAAGTAGTTATTGTACCATTAGGCAAACACAAAAACAAATAGGTAAGTCATAAGTATTTTCAAGCAGAATAATCCGGTTAATGCATAGCAATCGTGATTTGCGACACAACTATGCTCAAATTCTTGTGTCTTATAAGGTCTTAATGCTCAATCGTCTAAAAAGCATAACATCAATCATGCTAATAAAAACTAATCAATACACAAAAGAATGAATAAACAAACCTTCTAAATTCGCCATGTAACAAGAAGTACAAATATCCAACTTCTTGGGACAGCTACATAAAGTCTTCATCAGAAGTTTGAAACCAAAAAGGTCTTCATTTGCTGCACTCGCTCGTAAATATATTTAAACCCCTTTTATTGGCTTTTCAAAATGCTGACACAAAAGATAATGATGACTTTTTGATGATGGAAAGACACTTTTTCTTCACGGCTTAATAAGGATATGACATATGATGTTTATATTAAAATCTACCTCCCGGAGTAATATTTTAATTTCTGACACAGTATTCCTGGTTCCGGTTCCAAAATGCTGAATACTTTTCCGTTTGAATTTAGTTCCATAGATTTTCGGAAGAAATAAGAGCATATGATATTTTATCAAATCCACCAATCTATAGCAGCACTTGTACACTGTCTTCGACACGCACTTCAAGCCGACCAGAACACGAACAGTTTTGCACTAGCCACATTTTTAGCAATCAACTGGAACCAGGTAAACTATTTTTCGCAAAGGAAGGGACACAAGTTGTGTGCACACCGCAAAATAATTTCTCGGTTTGAGTGAGCTTTTTTGTTGTGCCGCACCGCATCAACCTCGAGTCGTAGTCGTACTGAAGGTCATACTAAAAATGTCGGAAGTTACTAACATTTCCTCCACTCAACTCCGATCACCGTAATAAAACCCAATTTACATGATACTTTTATTGCTCCGCTATGGAGCCTATCTCTGCTACATGGTCACTGCGATAAAAAACCGAAGCAGTGCTTCTTTCGCAAACTTTTTTTTTTATTCTCCAAACTTTTTTTTGTCTAGTACGGTGCAATGATATGTTGTTGAGTGCTGATCTTTCTCAGGGATTGTGATCTTTCCAAATCTCGACTATGAATTTGGCAAACAACCTTTTGCGAAAAAAAATGCACATGCTCTTGTCGCCTATATGCTTCTGTATCTTTTTTTGAACTTATTATGTACTTCATATATGCACACTTTGCACACTCATATGACTTATTTGATTACACCTCTATAAAAATCGCGACACTATACACTGCGCTTTCTCAACAGAGATTAAAATACCACCGTTTCCTCCTTACTCTTTTGTAATTCCTCCACCCAAAATCGTTTTAAAAATTACTTGAAATAAAACGAGCGATAAAATTTCAAGGTGTATATACGACTTTTTTTAGAGGAAAAAGTTTATCCTTCCTTTCTCAAGATTTCGGTTATGTGCTGACTGAATAAAAGATGTTGATGCGCCATAACATCGAATTTACTAATGCCTTTAGTCATTAATTGCAAAAACCTATAATGCAAAGATAGTCTAACATAAACAGCGCTCAGTATACTATCAAAAAGACAATGTAACGTTGTACCTAGAATAACCAAACATATAATATGAAAACATTGTTCAAGCACAAATAAAATTATGGCTTGTCTTTCAGTGAGTTTGTACAAGTGCAAGGATTTTGGTTAGGCAGTGCAGTATGAAAAGGAAAATAGAGATGTACAGAAGGGAAACACGAAGATGTGTGGTGCTCTATTTCTAATAAGCGTTATAAAATGATAGTGTCCGCGCTTCTTTCTTAATTCACTGGCAACGTTGCACATCTGCAGTAGTAATGCTTGACAATTTTTTATCTGTTGTAGCAAGACATCTCTCAGCACCAGTTGTTATATCTTTCAAGACGGGAAACGATACTGTGTTTTCAAATCACCATGCGTGCATGTGTGCTATTTTCTCATTTCACATTTTATGACAATCATTTTCGTACTGTTTTTTGCCAAATGAAGATTCTCTAGTTTGTAAGCTGCCTACAACTTTGTACACGGATTGCCACTTTTTATGCAGCGGATATAAAAAAAAGATGATGCGAGGATGTTGGATGCGTACTTTTATAGACGCTAGTGTCCTATTTAAGTTGATCAATTATGCAAATTCTGTATATGAAATTATAGGAACAGAGTATGAGTATGATATGATGAGTACTATGCTTTGGTTGGAGAAAAGCATAGAGAGTCTTGAAGACATAGCTTGAAGATTATCTTTCAGGTTATTATAGAGAGATGGCTTGTTAGTTGGAAGGGTATTGAATTTCTGTAAACAGGCGTATTTGTCGCGTCGTGGCCTATTTATAAAAATTTTCTTTACTCACAATTTACCTTTAATAGCTGGGGGTTACGTATGAATTTGGGATGATGCAAAAGATACTGCCTCACATACGTGTATAAGCAAGCACAGTGCTTACTTTGATGAGCTCCATAAATACGTAAATCCGTCTAACATTGTGTCATTAAACCACGTAAATGTTTGTTTCTTAATTTTCATTTTTGTTTGGATGAGTGCAATCGCACGAGAAATGTGCATGAAAACATGCGAAGAAGATAAATGAACGGTGGGATTATGACATTTCTGGCTGTCAAGAATTTGAGAATCTGACAAAAACCAAGTTTTGGCAGCAGTACAGTTCACGGACGCTGGAATTCTTCTACCTAATTTTAAAATTTAACGTACGCTTTTTTTCAACAACTTTTTTATATTTTGTTTGGGTTTTATGTTTGCACCTGGTACAAACTTTATGATTTTGTAAGGTAAAGATGAACGTAGCTATGCTGTTAGATGAGCTTGAGGTAGCTTTTGAGTTAAAAAGTCGATGCTGATGGAACATTTGAAGAATCTCAAATTCATTGTCAGTTTTGAATCATCTTGAGTTAGTATATCATGACGTAAAGAAGAAGAAATTAATACGTTTCTCGTTTTTAATGGACAACTAAAGCAATCCAAATATGGAGGGAAGGTCAAGATTAGCTTCTGATCAAATCCTATGTACGCTAAAGCAGCCTTCCTTTTTGTTGTCTTGATTGACACAGTATAGAAATGAAATATGTTCGTGACAAAAATAATGTGGAATATTACCTTCGCTGTCTAGGTATGTACGATGACAACAGAAACACATCGACTAAGCTGTCCCATTTCATCTTCTACCCTTATGGTTCTATTGCTTTCCATGTGGTGGCATAATATGCCAAAATATTTGGTATTTGGTACGCATCAAACACCTCAAGGTCATATTGTATTACTTACACAGAACTCCTCTGTCAAGTGTCAAGGCGCATGAACACACCAAAAGTTTATTCTTATTCAAACAACGTTTCGCATTTTGAAGCGTCATCCCAAGTAGGAAATCGCATCATTCATTTCCGATTGCATCGAAATTTTGCCCAGTATGTGTTTTAATACTAACCCACCTTCTCAGAAACATTGTTTACCTGCTGTGTGTAATATGTTCATCCAATTGTTAAGTATTGTTACTAGCATAGAATGATATTGTGTTTTTTCATTATTTCGTCTCCAGATAAAGAGAAAGCCTGTAGAACACCCAGATGAATTCACCATTTCACTAGTACGAGTACATCATCAGTTTCATCACAAAACTGTTTATCTTGCCACACCTCGACTTGCGCTTTAGGATGTGCATAGTTTAGCACTGGTGTTAGAGGATGAATCAGTTTTTTACTACCCATTAACATAGACCACATCGGAGCGTAGAAATTTCTAGCACTTGTCCAGCGTAATTTATCTCTTCATCGTAATTGCCTACTTCATGAGCCACCAGCAAGCAAGTTTATGGAACTACAGAGATTACTGAGTGACTCATCTATCTTTTGTAGCAAAGACCGATGTGCCTGGGATCGCCGATAATGTGTTTCTTATATACATGTTTGGTATCAGGAGGGTAGACAATGCACAAATCGATACTGGCATTAAAGATTATGCCGATTATAACTATGTTCCTCCATATTGCCATTATTTCCGTTCATGCTGTGAAGAATTGTAACAACCCACATACTGCATGCCTTTTCCTACAAACGCTTCATGGCTTGGCGTGGGATGGTCTTACGGAGACACGGCAATGGTTCTTGAAATCTGTTTTCCTGATGTTGGATGTGCAAATCATTCTCGATACTTGCTTAACTAAATTGTGCATTCAATAGCAGCCATATTTTCCAATAGGTCTAGCATTTAAAGTAAACATTTTTTGCATAGGCTTATGAGTTCGATGCATAAGGAATATGTTCCACTTTTGTGTTACCTACGGTTTTCATTATGTAACCCAATCAGCCATCTATTTTCAACCATGAAGTAAGTATTTTCAGTAAGATGTTTTTTACCTTAACAGCTGAATGTGGAATCAAGGATGCTTAAATGATCAACAATATGGGCTTGCCATGTTTCGCCACGTGCAAAATCGCCAGATTACAATGATTCTGCACTTGGTATGCTTGCATTGTCGAAATTACTGTACATGGAAGAAGTTTATAGACCTTCTAAGGTGTGGAATATTCTCTGATGAAGTTCCAGCAGCGTTTCTACTTAAATTACTTTGTGCCTTGAGGTTAGCAATGTTTTAAATTGAGAATATTTTCATTTTTAAATGAGAAATTACTCGCCAAGAGAATCTGATTATCGTTACAATAAAAATACACGTGACGTAATTGCGGTTAGCA
>VICI01001688.1:0-20566 GCA_019593645.1 Akabosia matsudoensis
TTTTCACGCTTTGCTAAATCATTATGGCAAACAAATCAAAATGACAAATGAAAGTTATTAAAAATGAGTTTTGCGGGTAAGATTTTGAGCAAATGGGCTTGATTTATTTGGCGTATTATAACAAACTACAATATACATTCTTGTGACAGTATTAACTATTTACACAAGTATTTTTTTTTAAACTAGTAGATGTTTACATTTAACAAACAATTGGAACTTAAGGCTAAACAACGATAACAAATTTAGCGATGAATCTTAACCAACAACAGGAATGTGTTTATGAGCATAATATTGTTTTTTTATGAGTTGAAGTATAAATTTTCTGAGATTTATGGTGTAAAACAAAACAAATTAAGAACCATCACTAAACGACATCATCCACAACGTCCAACAGTAGGTCTGCTTTCTTTTTTGTGTCTTTACTACCATTTCGTTCTTTCAATTTTTTCTTTACAGCTTTTCTTAGGAAAATTTTAAATGTTTCTTTGAGAAATGTCTGAAGGAACTTTTGAAAAAATATTTTGAGGACGAGGACAACCTCCATGGTCCCAATGGTTGCGGTTTATTTACGGGCCACCAGTAGGTGGTGGTTTCCTTGTCATTTGGCTTGTCACTATGTTTGCAGCGCTGCTTATCTTTTTTACGGTTACGCCCTTCAATATGTTCTCCACTGGGTATTTTCAGGATTCAAACTGTTACACAAAACGTTCACTTTTTTTCTTCCGGTTCGAAAAGAGACCAGTGTATAAAACCTGCAAAAGTATTTTTAAATGATTTTTAAGGTGGCTTTTCAAGTGGCTTAGGACTTGAAAACTGAAAATGGGTAGCTCACACAAACCTTTAAAGACAACGCCCGGTAACACACACATCCCCAACTGCACAGTACCGCTTGGGTTTTACACCATCGATGGTACCCGAAATAGCGTTCTTTCCGCTTCGGAAACGCGGACGCCGGTAGAACCAAGTGTATCGCACAAATAAATAAAATAAAATAAGAAAGCGTTTTAAAGTTAAAGTTCATTATACAACTTGGACCCAGCACTAGGGCACAGTTTGTCAAGACGTGACCACGATGTTAATTACAAGTCTAGTTGGCTGTAGTATTATTTTCGAAAGGGACTGCATGGGCAAATAGAGACGAGAATGAGTTTGTGGCTATTATTTATACCATCGGTTCGTCGTGTGATGAAGCAATCAGACTAGTTATACACAGAAAATGTTATTCATCTGATCATAATTTGCAATGGAGAAATATCTGCGAAAATAAAGGTAAACAGGTCAGTTGAAGTGAGTCGTTTGAACAAAGAGTGTATTTTTTGTCCAAATTTGAAATACAAGTAACAAGGAAGAAGGGTTCAACAAATTTGACATATAAACAGCTAATGCGATGCACATAGAGAGATACATGTTTTTTCTTCAAGAGATGTAAGTATAATTATAATTCACAAGTATTCGTCAACAACAACAGTCATAACTATTTCATGAACTATATTGTTTGTACTATATAAAGTACATTCGCACTCTTTGCGAGAATGGTCATCATCAATGCTTCAATCGTTTTTAAAATCTATCGTGGTACAAAACGAAAGAAAAAACAAGTCTGTAGAATGAATGTTTTTGATAGTCAATAGTACGCATTATAGGCTGTTGCTTCACAGTCTTTTATTTGCGTATCCAGTTTTTTCACTAAATGCTTATTGATAACAAATAAAAAATTGCACAAGTCTACAGGTCACGAAGATTACACGGGGACATTTCTTTTCTGATTGTAATTGCAGCTTTGTGGTGGAGCATAGGTAGTAATAATGAACGTTTGGTTGATGCACCTTAACTGGTACATATGCTGATAATCTGCGAAGGGACATGCAATGACAAATGCAGTCGAAAAATTAAACACTACGAATGCAATTTAGTATCGAAATTATCATATGCAATTCAAGAATTACTCATAGGTTACTGTTTGTATTCCAGTCATTTGCTTAATTTTTTTATGACTAGTTGTACTAAACACGATATTTTACCAGTTCTTGCATGTTTTTCTCTGGAATATGAGCTGTTAACTATTAGTTTAAATGTAGGATAAACTGTAGTATGCAGTGCAAGTGGTGTATATGCTATCATGAATGAAGGTATATGATCCGTTTGCTATACTGTTATATAAATTTTGAGTTGTGCACATATATAAACGAATAAATTACATTTCGTCTATATTTAGCCATTTTCAGTAAAAAAAAAGCTGATCATATTCAATATTCATAGATTTTAAAATGAATCGCCAGACAGAAAAATTAAGAAGCGTACATATAACGACGTAATCAACTGTAATTTACTTCGCGGACTCCACGAAGGTGAGTTGACTTGGCACCTTCTTGCACAACTCATGACGGAAGTTCAAACGGTCTTTTTGACTGTGTCCTCTTTTCGTTTATAGCACATCACATATCGAACGTATATTTTTTGCAGTGATTACTGAGCAAACTGTCACACGTTACAACATAACCGGTAAACTAAACATGTGCACCTTCAACCTTAATAAGGAACACACGAATCAATTCTTGACTATTACCGGTCGATTCCCAATTTAATAGCACGGTGCATAGTAGGGGAATAAGATTAGAGTGTGTTTTTGTCTTCGAGTTGTTATGATTGCATCGAACTTTCGATTTCGTAGCTACCGTTCGAAATAACATGAGTCCAGACTATTCCAGACCGATTATAGTTTGACATATGGATAGTAAGATATCGTGATTGTAATAAAACGACAAATTCGATACAAAATTATATGTCGTATGAATATACAAAAACGATTATTCAATCGTGCTTGATATGTTTTTTTAACGACATACTAAAAAATTTTTAACGACATAGGTTAGGTTTTTTTTAATACTTTGATGTTAAATGTAAGATGCCTCACTGACGACTTATGACTCATTGACGTGTGCATGTAAAGAGTTCTCCGGATACAGATATTCGTCCCCTTCAATTTTCTGAACTTGGGGTTAAGTTGGAACCTAAACGCTGTGTGGCCAATTTTTGTTAAGTACTTGTGATTTGTGCATATGCGTATGCAGTCCAACGAGTCAAACACTGAAGTTTGTCTCCCTAAGTTTGGCGTAGTGCCCATTAATGAATATCACAAAGATCGAATAAGATCTTTTGTTCATATAGTTCATATGTATGTAAACATACACTCTTTAGGGATGTTAGAATATATTGTTGTTTATAACAATTTATTTCTTAAATGTACCTATGTAATAAAATGCAACGTAAATTCGATTTGAAATAAGCGACTAAATTATATTGTGAGTTATTCCTTGTATAAAGTAATCGTGATTTGGCCATAGCATATTGTTTTGAAATCATAGATCATTTATGACGCTTATTTTTCTTAACACGTGCAAGTGTTTACATTCTGAAATTCCAATATTGAAATGGGAAAATTTCCTAATAAAATGAAATCAGAATTACATACTTGCATGGTTGAATAAAAATGTCAGCACATGGGGATTCGGGATACGATGCTTATGTGCTGAAGAGCACGGTAACCACTTTGCTAATCGCCAACGTGTCACTGGCACTGGGCTTTTCTCCTAAGATCTCGCAGTCTTTCACATAAAAAATACAAATGCTGCAAATAAGTTTAGGTAAACAAATCAGTCATGCTTCAGTGTTCAAAGTAAAATATGGCAGGCTATAATGAAACGTATTCAAAATTTTCAAATTTTACACATTGCTTCGTCTTGTCTCGTGACTTTTATGATAATGTTATGCATTAATTATGGTGATGAGTTATATTTTAAAAGTAGACCATGCTCGTTTCACCTTGAAAGCATAATTTTCATGATCAAGGTGAAGACGGAATGCAGATTCAGTCTTCTCATTTGCAAGTTACCACACGATCTTGATTATTATTGTCCTTCAACGAAGTTTAGATTTTTATTTTATTGACACAATCCTCCAAATATTCCAACCGAACAGCTCACAACGTTAATAAACTATTTCGCTCCAATTAGCTGAGATATGCACAATCTCTATTTCAAACTCGCTTTCAAACACGTTCACATATCGTTCCTTTGTTTATTCCGAACCTCGTGAGTCGTGAAATAATGAAAGGGCACTTAACGACTTTTACAAAAAAAAACAAGATTGGGTAAGTAAAGTACTTCTTATTGCAAAAGATTAAATGGCTACTACAATGATGACCGGTCTTTTCGAACTCGTTACTAGTCATAAAAGTATACAAGCCATTATGTTAAACGATGCTGATAGTTCGCAACGTTATTGTTGGTCCGCAAGGAATATTCTTTAGTCCGAACTTGCTCTATGAAGTTAAAAGTATTTGAATGGACCCGATGTTGACTGTTCAACACCCGGACCAATCCGCATCTTATCTCGGCTCTTGATGAAATGCATATCTGGGCCTGTACGATGCATTACATATTGTTATTAGTGACTTGATACTAAGCTCCGATAACAACAGAATTCCACGTCCGTAAATCAACATTCAATTGATAGTTATTCTAGCCGACTTGTTGCAGAAATAAGAAACAATAGGGTGATTACTCCAATTATCTGCTCAACGTTTTACATTTGAGAAGACTCGACTTGTTGCTAGTCAAGTTGCACGAGGTCTCGAGAGTAGTGGAATGGCTTCGTATTACTTGCACTGATTCCATCTGTAGGTTTCCCTGGGTAATCTTACTTTATTTTTTTATTTCATTCATACATACGCACAACTGTCTAACTTCATCTCGCAGGGAGTTTTATGTAAATTCCAATTACCTTTTGAGTTGGTCATTGACAACTTTTCAGCTAGTCATAAAAACTCAAAAAATTTCACTTATTGTACATCTCAATCGACATTCGACCATATCAACCATATTCTGTTCGGCGCAATATATACATGCATTACATATAGCTAAGAGGACGTTTTTGGGCTATTTAGCATAATGTGCGAACTCTCATGACGAAATAATTTTGCATCAATGACCAAAACTAAAAGTGCTCGAACGTACCTGGTGTTATCTAATAATTCATGTTCGACGCGAAACATGTCGTCATCACCAATAGTAAACAGAATTAGTATTTTCTAACGAATTGGGAACATAGGAAGGATGTAGTTGTTAGGTGAAAGCATTTGTCACCCCGAATATTCATACCTAACTCTAAACTGGAAGTATCAATGTTTTTGTTTGTATGTACATAAGAGTCAATGCATGAAATAGGCCAGACATATCAGTCATCAGTTAGCGGCTTCATTTTGTCTTGAATGAATACCTTATTGTTGTATGCAGAAAATGGACTTCGCATGGAAATTTGCATAGCGGGACTAATACAAGCCTGGGTCCAGTTCTCAAAGCTTGCTTGAAAGTTTCGGACAGGTTCACTGAGTCTTACTTTGATTGTGGGTTTGGAATATCTTGGCGTGAGACTGAAAGATCCTCTAGACGACAACAGTTGGAAACAAGGACTTGTTTACTTCCCCGAAATTAAAACTCAAGTGGATCTCGACGAAAATGGGAACAGTTACAAAGGGCAGGAAGGCCGAACTATCAGGTAGTTATTCATTCATCTTGTTTCGACATTGAAGACAATGTAATAAATAATCGTTCGAAAATAATCTCATCTCATTTAAAGGAATGCTGGAGTAATAATTTGTTTTATTTGAATCAACTTGTTATGACTTAGGCTGGCCAATGGGAATGGATACAGTAACCTCGTCCGACAACTGGGAACCAGCTCCAAAGCTGACTGTTTCCGAAGTACTGACTCAGATCTCTTCAGAGCAAATCCCCACCGAAGACCATGCACGGAAGTGTCAGGAAATAGCACTCCGCCTCGTTTCCGTGCTGGAGAAAGAGATGGGCCCAGGACTCAGTGGGCACGTAATGGTAGCCGGAAGTTACGGAAAGGGGACGGCAATTGCAAATGACTCGGATTACGATATAGTTATATTCTTTAACGAACTAGAGCCACCCTTTACAAAGGTTCTCAATAGTATGGAAATAGCAATTAAGGATAATGCTGATAAATTCAAAGGGTTCATTTGGAGGTTTCGATCGAGTATCCATGTCTGCTTTGACGTAGAGGGGATTCAGTTCGACCTCACCCCAGCAGCCCAACTAGACAATAATTTTGCTTGGAATAGGTGGTGCTGTTTTGCCCCGTCCTCCTTAACACCGTATCCCTCGCAGCAGTATGTGAATACGCTTAAGAAAATAACACAATTGAAAGACCCCGAGAGGATGAGTTACTTGTACAGTTCCTCTTTGTCCATCGACGCAGTAATCTTTGTCCAGAGACAGATTCCTTTCATCCACTCCATAGTAAGATTAGCAAAACACTGGACACGGCAAGTCAACACTGGGAGAATGCAGCTCCGGGGGAAATCGATACTCGTTGAATTAATTGCCATACACGCCTGCTACAGTCTCACCCCTGTCGAAATGATTGAAAGGAACACCGACAAGGCTTTTACAAAGTTTCTCGAGTACTTTGCGGAAGCAAATGGTCTCCGACTGTACGTGTTTGTCAACTACCAGAGGCCTGATATACCAGACGCCGTGTTCAATCAAACGCCATTAGTACTGGATCCAGCCAACCCCTACAACAACCTTTTGAGCCCCATGAACTTTCCGAGTCAAGCAGTAAAATGTTTCCAAGAGGCAGCAAAATTAACACTCAAGAAGGTAAATAGATGGAGAGTTGGTCATCATCGCTCTGTCACTGAGTTTCGAGCAATTCTTAGCAGAAAGTTGTCGAGCTAGACTTGTGTCTTCTTTCATATTCAAATGATATAGTTACCGTCATGTAGCCTAGTCGAGGTCATCATTAATCATTACGCAGTATTTAGTGCGATCAATGTACACGTTACTGTTAGCCATGAATTCATATGTGGTAATTATTATAGTCGGGTTCAGTTGTTTATGTGATTTCAAAGTAGGTGTTACAACAGGGGACAATTAGAGTAGCCCAGTAAAATTGCGTAGCGTAGTTGTCTTATCATGGAATGTATGTGTAGTGTTAATTTATGTTATCTGAGCTCAACGTGCAGAATTATTTTAGGAGGTATTTGTTTGTGTATTTAGATAGCTCAGTCTTGATTCTTTGCAGCAAACTCGGGAATAGCTATTTTTCTATTGTGAAGTATTTATCACGTGTAGCGTATAAATCACGTTTATTTATCCCTAGTTGGTCCTTCTGAAAAATCGTTCCTTCACTGTTGAAAATGGAAAAACAAGATTTCTTTTCCCGTAACTACAATAACTTTAATCGATGACTGGTAATTGAAGGTAAGTCTTGCAGTCTTGTACCTTAAAGACTTTATTAGTTAGCTGAGAATTCAAATACCTTTATCACCTTTCTTGGTTTTTGGCAGAGATGTGGACTTAACCCGTCCAATTGACAAGGATTTAAACACCATGAAAAGGATATACAAAAAAGTTTACGAAAAAAGTTGGGAAAATCGCTGACCACAAACAATTTGCCAAGTGAAGAAAAAGGACCCGGGAAAAATCTTGGAAATATTTTTGCTGCTTCGGGTTCCGCATCAGAAACAAAAGAAAAAAACGATAAAGATAAAACCTCTATAAATCTTTGATAGTACAATGAGACAAATACACACTTTGATGCAAACTGGGAAATGACAAGACAATGTTCAATGTTGCATTTTATTACATTATACTCTCGTTTTTCTTTGACGTTTGTACTCGAGAAGTACATCAATTAAGCTGGGCTTAATTTAGTTTTTTTTCCTTTCGTCAGTCACGTGAGCAGCAGTCGATGTGTGTTTTCAATTATTTTTTCTTTGTGTTTGTACTTAACAAAGTAGTTATGATATGATATGATAAATCATTAAGAAAATGTTTTGAATACTCAGAAGGTATTAGAATACTTGTTATAAATCGATAGACCGATTTGTAAGTGCAGGAGCCGGGTTAGTCGCATTTTGTGCGTTTTGAAATAGCTAGTTGTATAATAAATAAAAATAGTTATTCAAAGAAACAAGTTAATGTAAACAAAACTCGCATATAATTAGGCACCGATAAAATAAATTTATATTTATTACTATATTTATAATTAAGCTGTTCCGTAAAGTTCGTTTAAATGCAGCACAAGAAATTATTCTTATACATTTTATATTGAACTCTCTGTTTTTATTGTAAAAATGGTTACATGATGGCTACATATTCCTAACTACAAGCAACTTACCTACATGCATATATTAAGGGTTGCAAACTCTTTTACGGATCCAATTTTGCAACCCTTGCATGCATTGCACCGTTTTTAACTCTGCGATGTTTCATCGCGCATTCATTACCACGTCGGGGCAACTTCAACCCTTGCGCGTGCTACAAATCCATATGTTTTCTGTTTGTAAACGAAAACTAAGAGATTGACCACATTACGAGAAAGTCGTAAGTATTAGAGAGGACCAAGTTTCAAGACGAAATTTGTTGATTGAATGAAAGTTTTTTTTTTTTGGAAACGTAAAATTGGATAGCTTTAGTGTAGTATTTATTTTGGCGCAATAATGGCGTTCAGTACAACACTCCCATTGTCGGAGATTCTTCGTTCCAAGGAAAAAGCTGAAGATTCAGGAGGCGATGGACCAGGCCCGAAAACAAAAAGTAGGGAAGACTGGAGAAAAGCAAAGGAGCTTGAGGAAGCAAGAAAGGTTAAACAAACAAAATTAATTTTATAAAATAGCCCTTTTGTTCAGAGGTGGTTTAAAATACTTTATGAAAATTCCAGGCTGGTACAGCTCCTGCTGCTGTTGATGAAGAGGGTAGAGACATCAATCCCCATATTCCACAGTACATTTCGTCCGCTCCTTGGTATTATGGCTCGCAAGGACCAACGCTGAAACATCAGAGGATTCAGCCAGAACAAAATAAGCAGTTTTCCAAACTTGACGAATGGTACAAACGTGGAGTTGATGTGGTAAGTACGCTAAGAATTTTACAACTTTTTAACGTGTTGAGGTGTTGTTCGAATTCGCATTCCTTGTGTTTTTCAGGCTAAAGTTGCAACTAAGTTTCGTAAAGGTGCCTGTGAAAATTGCGGGGCGATGACGCATAAGAAGAAGGATTGTATGGAAAGACCGCGAAAGGTCGGGGCAAAGTTTACTGGCGAAGCAATCGCACCTGATGAGCACGCACAACCCAATCTCGAAATGGACTTTGATGGAAAACGAGATAGATGGAATGGTTATGACGCTAATGAGTACCTAGCTATCGTTGAAGATTTCCAGAAGATCGAAGAAGCGAAACGGCATTTGAAAGCGGAGAAGCTCAAAAGTGGCCAAGAGTTGGGTGATCTACCTGACAACATGGTTTTGGATGAAGACGCTCCTGAGGAAGACGAGGATAAGTATGTGGACGATGTTGACATGCCTGGAACTAAAGTTGATTCCAAACAGAGAATCACAGTTAGAAATCTACGTATCCGAGAAGATGTTGCCAAATACTTAAGAAATTTGGACCCCAACTCGGCTTATTATGATCCAAAAACTCGTTCTATGCGTGATAATCCCTACAAAGATTTGAACAAAACAGCAGAAGACGTTGACTATGCTGGGGAAAACTTTGTGAGGTACACAGGGGATACCCAAAAGCATGCAGTGGCCCAACTTTTTGCCTGGGAAGCACACGAGAAAGGAGTAGACGTTCATGTGCTTGCTGAACCAACCAAATTAGAGTTGTTGCAGAAGGAATTTGACAAGAAAAAGGATGAATTCAAAGGATCCCTAACTAAAAATGTCATTGACAAGTATGGAGGAGAGGTGCACCTGCAGGCACCACCCAAATCGCTATTACTGGCTCAGACGGAAGACTACGTAGAATATTCTCGACAAGGGAAAGTGATCAAGGTAGCTAGATAATATAAATTGCAATGTGCGCCATTGGACACAATGATATATGTTAATAATGTTATTCGGTTGAATCTTAAGGGCAACGAGAAACCTATTGTGCGTTCCAAGTATGAAGAAGATGTTTATCCAAATAACCATACCTCTGTATTCGGATCGTTTTGGCGAGCTGGTCAGTGGGGATACAGATGTTGTCACTCGCTGATTAGAGTAAGTTTTCAAGCATAATCAAGCAAAATTTGTCAAGAAACCTATACAAGAAACAGTCATCTAAACGGGTGGTAATTAGTGCTGAATAATAACCTATATGTTCCTTACTTTTTCAGAATTCTTACTGTACTGGAGAATCTGGAAAGGAATCCAATGACAGTTTAGAAGTTACGCATAGGTGTACTTACGATGATCATGATAATGACGACGAGGATACCAACGGTAAACAGGAAACTTCAAAACAGTCTATGCCTGAAAGTGTTGAATCATCCAAGAACAAAGAGGAAGAGGAGCCAGTCGCTGGGTCATCAGGAACAAAGAAAAGTACAAAATCTAAAAACAAAAAGAAGAACGAAAAGCGTCGGGAAAGGAGGAAACGAAAGTCACAGAAGAAAGCATCCAAGAAGAAACGCTCTTCTTCATCTTCAGAATCTGATTCTTCGTCTTCCTCATCCTCTGACTCGTCAGAAAGTGAAGACGAAGATGCTAAAAAGAAGAAAAGACTTGCAGAAGCATTACGTAGAGAGGAAAAACGTCAAGCGGAAGCTGACAATATGTTGGATGACCGTAAACGGGCATACCACAGTTCATATGATTGTGCCGCACCAACTGAAGAAGAACTGGAGGCGTATTATATGAAGAGAAATCGTGAAGAAGATCCTATGTTTCAATTCCTTTCGAAGAAGAAGAAAAAGTACTAATTTAATTTCCTATGTAAGCAGCTACTTTTTTCATGCACATGATTCATCATCAAAACTCACATTACGTGAAAATTACGCAATTAGTAATAAACTATGTCTAATTTTATAGTAACCTCGTTAATATCTACATCTGTATATAATTATTACACAATACGTCGATCATTTGTCATTTCACGTGTCGCTTTCCGGGGCAAAAAAACATATATCATGTGAAGTCATACAATTTGTTCATCTTATACAACATATCACAGCACAACAAGATAACGACTGATATCATTACCACTCGAGATGCTGAGGTAACATCAAAAGGCTGCCGCTACGAGGTGCCTTAGAGTTAGAGGATTGAAGGTGGATGAGTATGTACACTAAAAATATGTTGTTCAACACAGATAAGCCAAGATTCTTTCATTTTTAAAACTAATCCTTTTCTTGAGTAAAAATTTTGTAGTATTAATACGGTTCTTTGCAGCAATAAATTAAGCTAAAAGTAACAGAAGATGAAGAAATCTTGGTCTCAGCGATTTAGAAATGATTTCAGCTTTAGCAGTGTCCCCGTCGGGTATTTTTGGAAAAGCGAGGTATGAGTTAACACATACTATTTTGTTATTCATACAACACTTGGTCATTTATGTATGCTCTTATTAACTTCCTCTTTTCACGACAGTGGGAAAACTTTGATCCGCATGACCAACAAATGCCAGTGTCTATGTTATTCTACTGCTATCGGTTCTTGTATATGTGTTTCTTTATTGGAGCAACCTCTGAAAATTTTATTTGCAACACATCAGATACGAATAGCTTTTTCCCCATATATTTAACAAATCAAACTTTCTTCCTGCAAACGATATACTCAACTCTCTACTTCCTCTTTCTGACTTGGATTCTGCTAAAGAACCGTGTACAATCAACCAGCTCAACAGTTTATTTAAATAACAATGTGTCAGACAAAGGTGACCAGGGGACCTTTCACACAGAAAGCAATCGGTTGCCCATTGTTTGCGGATTTCTTTGGGTTATGATAAACATTTTGAATGTTGTTCCCTATGTTGTAACCATAATTTACTGGATATTTTTATACGGTATGCGCTGTAAAAGCTTCAAATAACTATTAAATGTTGCTTACGAGATAAAATGAAATATAGTAATTTAACGTAGATCCTAATAAGGAATCGAGAGCCTGTGAAGAATTGGTAAATATTTTTGTTCATGGACTTAATTCCCCACTCGTTCTTCTGGATGCGTTGATAATATCAGTGCCAATCCGTCGATCTCATTTTGTCTTTCCGCTGATTTTTTCGCTGTACTATTGCACATTTTCGTAAGCTAACTCCTTAATGTTTTCCTATACAAATTTTACAAAGCACGACATAATTTTTAAATCTGAATTTTGTTTGTAGTACGTAATAGTACTTAAGCAGTGCTACATTTGTTCATGTTTCAGGGGTTTGTATGAAGTGGGAAACGGAGTATACAATGCCGCAGGTGACAAGGAATATATTTATCCAATGTTAAATTGGAGAAGTAATCTGGGATTAGCGATTGGAACCTGCATAGGGGCCCTGATAGGATCTGTGATTCTTCATTTGATCACCGGCTGGGGTCTCTATCGTACAAGACTGTATATCAAATCCAAATGCTCAAAGATTTCTCGTCAAGCGCCAAACGAACTAGCTATTATATCATAACAATAAACGAAATGGAACTAAATTAGAATTTCAATTGCAACACTTCCTCAAAACATTTTGTTATGTTTCTTTCAAGAATGTAACTCATGCTCTTCGGAACTTCCCTAGAGTTTGTTTCGCCTGTGTATACTATATGCTCACTTCACTGCATAAACATTGATGGAGTTGAGTCTGAGTCGTATGAAATTGGCAGTATCGAAGGCCTTATAGAATCTGATAAGAACGATAAGTAAAGTCATGTGGAAACAGTCCAGCCTCATTACAATGCAAAAAAACAGTCAAAATTTCCCAGTGCTCTTTCATTTATTTTTATTAGTTTATGGTTCAAGTTCAAATTTTTTGGCGTTTTAAATTCTTTTGTCAGAAGCGGCATGGATACATGAGTACGAATTCGAGTAGATTACGTAAAAAACAAATTCCAGGAAAACCCTTCATCGCCCAGTCTATAATATTATTAATTGGTCTATGCATGGAGGGGTTTACTTTGTAATGCAAAGTTGTACATCATATTTTGTGTTACTCAAATGTAACAAATTACTACCAGAAAAAATATGGTTAATATAAGGAAATACTTCAGCTTGAAAGTCTCTGTAGTGTATTTTTGGAAGTCACAGGTAAATCCAGAAAATGAGAATACTTTTGCTTGCATTTGTGAATTTCATAAAGAAATTGAAAAAATGAGATTGTTTTACTATATACTTTAGTGGGAGCGGTTTGACCCACAACAGCTAACGACTCCAATCTCCCCATTTTATATGCTCTACCGCATTTTTTTCATGATCTGGGTAGTCACTGCACTGGTAATAAATCTCACTGTTGACGCGGAGGACTCAACCTATTTCTTTTTGTATTTCACCTATCTGACGTTGACTATCGAATGCATTTACGGAGTCTTTTCGATGGTGCATCTTATCGTGGAACTCGTCAAGAAATATTTACGCAAACGAGATAACATTGCCACTGGTCAAAGGACGGCTTTGAAAGCTGACGATACCAGTTGTTCTCCTCTCTGCATTGTGCACATCTTATTAATGTATCATACGTACACTTTTACCCCTCTTGTAACTCTAGTTTTCTGGAGTATTTTGACAGGTCTTTTGTTCTTATCGCTGTGAGATTTTTAAGAAGTTATTTATGGCGAGTAGGAACTTAACAATTTCTTTTGAATTCCAGAGGAACAGAAAGCGGTAAACAAGCGATGTGCATACAAGCAAGCAGCCAACCAATTCGCGCACACGTTCAACTCAATCATTTCTGTGATAGACTCGTTCATTGTTTCTGCTCCTGTTAAGTTTTTCCATTTTGTTTACGTGTACGGTTTCCTTTGCTGCTATATTATTTTCACGTAATTTTTATAATAAGTATGCATGCATAAACACCCATAAATGAAATAGTATTTTACATTTGATTAACAATGAGTTACTCTTTAAAGGTGTGTGTATGAGTTATCTGGTGGACCTGTACCCGATGGTCAAGTAGGAATTTACGGCACCTTCAATTGGATCGAAAACCCTGGAGCGACGAGTGGTGTTATGGTTGGCGTTTTGGTTGGCAATACAATTACATTCCTTATCTTTTGTTGGGGCATATGTCGTCTTCGACAATTTATTGCTAAAAAAGCAAAAGTTGGTGCTCATCAATTCCCCAGTAAGATTGAACCAGAGCCCCAGCTTCAAAACGATGATATCAATATGGAAAATGATGAAAACGAAACGCAGAACAGCACCAGTGTAACGTCCAATGAACCCTTATCTAGTGAAACGGATGCTAGCAAAATTTCTCATAATAAAGATTAAGTTCCATGATAAACTCGCATACGTCAATTTATTGCAACGGCCTAGTTAGTAAGGTCTTATGATTAAAATTAAGCATTGGCTATTTGTTTCTATAATTTTGTTTGTCTGATTTGCGCTCTATGGATTTGTATGGTTATGGAAGAATAATGGAAGTAGAAGGTTTGTTTTACCTTCATTACGATTATTTCTTGTTTATGCATACTTTCTCCTTAAACTCAATGCATGTTCGATATAAAGCTTTGGTACATACGCTGTTCTAGGAACGAGGTTAATCTGAAGTTACTACTTAGTACTTAGCATTCACGAACTTGTCACCACTCGTGTTTATTATTGACTTATATCCGTCCGTAGAAAACAACAATCAATGTCAACAGCATTTTCCTTGTATATTCCCACACGAGGAAGAAAGTGGTGAAAGAAAGACAATTTTCTCTCACTGTTTTCATAATCCTCCATGCCACCCACATGCATTAGCGTTCATCGAAAAGGCTTTTAGTTCAGTTCCGTGTTAGCCGTCGTAAAGCACACGTGTCACGTTTGCATCAGTGCTGAAAAATAAAAAACCTACGGCAATTTTTTCTAAGGGACATGGATGGTAGTATTTATAGCTGCAACCAAACACAATATTAAGTTTGGAGTGTCGACTAGTTAAGCCACAGTTAAGTCTCGTTGAGTTAAGCCCAAAGTGCACGTATGATTTCAATTTTGTGAAGTGTCGCGGATTAAAAGGAAAAAAGATAATAAGAGCTGATAAAAGATTGAAGAGCTTAAAAGGTTTTATAGTGCCATGCTTTTAAATATAGATGAAGTGCTTCCGGAAGCTTTCACTCAACAAGAGATGTTAAACATTGCTGATAGTGACAACATTAATGCACAGGAACAACGATCTTTTTTTTCATTAGACCCTTCTATCAGCCCTCAAATTACATTTAATATAAAACCAGTGGTAAGGAACAATGGTGAACGTGATTTTAGTTGGAAGAATCAGCCCTCAAAATGCCCGCTAAACGACGTTTTTCAGATAAAGTCTAGAGAGACTCAAAAACGGAATTTAAATGAAGAAATGATGACTTCCAATAAGTCGAAAGTTCCCGATATTCTTTTGATAAATAAGTATTATGGCCTTATTCCTCAAAAATTTACCATTACTTCACGAAACATTTCCAAGAACCCCATCGACGCAGTATCGAGCTTCTCCAGGTAAGCTAGTTTAATCGACATCATCAATATCAACAAAACGCAGTCGGGAACAATGTTTGCGTTTGAGTATACTCGGTTTCATTTCTTGTATTCGCACTTTTCTATTATGCCGAGAAAGTCGATGGAGCCAATGAGCCAGTCTCTTCCTGTTACATAGTAGATTGTTGCATGAGAAAAAGTTTCTTTATGGCGACTTTCACTACAAAACTTTATGCTTTTATTGATGCAACTCCTGGAAGTTGCGTGTAATGATAATAACGTATGTGTTTTGTCCGTACAGCAGTTTCAAGAGAGCATCCTGTTGCAGTCTGTTTTCAGTGTTTTCTCACACTAAACTCAAACTTTCTCTGGTCATTACTGCCAAGAAGTATTCTTAAGTTATGATAGAACACGTCCGCGACGATGCAAGCGGTCATGTTCGAAAAAAGAGTCAATATCCCTTTTCAATCCTTGTGCTTTCGTTTTCATCCACTCCTGCATTTATAAAATGCATCACAAAAACAATGCATCTCAACTCTCAACTGCATAATGTATGTAATCTTTTTGATGACATATTTTTTTCTTTCATGCATAAAAACCACAGAAGAAACTCGAGCGCTAATGCCTCAAGTAGGCCACGAGCAAAATCGTCTAGTCATCCAATTTCTCACAACCGGCATAATGGCAATTGTCGGGATGGTAGAAAAAAGGGATCCTTGTCTGACAGTGAAAGTACTGATTCTTCCAATGCGATTCTTCCATCACGCCACGGACCTCCTAAGGACACTGAGGATACTTCAAAGGGTACTTGAAAACATGAAACTACAAAGAATTACTGGTTTCATCAATAGCAAACATGCGTTTTCATAAATTATGAGACGCTTAGCTTACACATTTCATTTTTTTCAAATGCTTCGAAATTTTAAAGGAATTTTGTTCTTTTGTTTACTTTCTCCTCGTTCTTCAGATCCATTTGGTCCCGTCACAAAGAAAATGGCCGTGGAACGGTATAAAAAATGGAGGTGTGCTTTGAGCGGTGGGAAAGGACGAAATATGGTGGTTCGAAGCAGCAGCGATATAGAGAAAAGTTTGTCACTGCTAGACAACGGGCTTCCTGGTAGTTTTACTAGTCACGCAAGGCAAAACAACAATCGAGCAACTATTGCTGGGGAGCTTTCAACAAATCGGCGTGTCATCCGGATTGATTTGAATAAAGTTTCTGCCTGGGACGATGAAAATTATGGTATCACGACAACTCCTCGTATAGATTCTAACATAAGCGACGATTCAAGTGAGAACAAAGAGGAGCAGGTACAGCCACCACTGTCTACGCCAACGCTCAGCTCTTTCACGTGCGAAAGCCAATATACGAGCACGCAAAGCTACAAAAGTGCTAGTAGTTGGAGAGACAACAATAGCAACGATTATAGCACAAGCAGCAGCGGATACTGCGGAAACATTAACATCCAAGGAGAAAGTAGAATAATTGATACCTCCTTCTTTGACAGCAAAGAAAGCGACGCAACAACGTTTGTAAGCACCACCTACAGCGAACAGAACTTAAGTATAAACGAATCACGTGAAAAAGGATTTGAAAATATTGTGACAAGCAATAAGGATAAGGAGACAGATACTTTGATGTGCGTACTAGATAGCACATTAGTCGCAATACCTACTGTGAGAGACATGTCTCCGTCAGGAGAAGAGAAAGTCCATGAATCTCAGACTGAGCTATTACTAACAAACGCACGAGGTAATGAAGCCCGAGAAAATAATGTCAACGAGGGGAACAACAAGGTCGATGTATGTTTGTTGAATAGCAAAGACGAACAGCACAACATCACTTCAATTACGTTGGGGAATGATAAAAAGTTAGCTTCGATGCAACGCAATGGCAAATTGACCAGCACTACATTAAGCTTTGATGATAAAATACTTGAAAATGTGGACGCTGAGGGAAATACAGCACAGAGACGCATAGATGGGGGTAAGGATTTTCTTCGAATTATCTCTATTATGTTCTTTTACTATAAACTACGTCATAATCTATGTTTTGTCATAAAATCCAAACATACTACAACGAGCTACAAGCATATATATTTATTTTTGAATTACAGATTATTCATCGAAAAAACGGCCGACCACCGCCGCTGGACGTGTGAACAGCTGCAAGTCGTTTCCAACCCCAANGCCGCTGGACGTGTGAACAGCTGCAAGTCGTTTCCAACCCCAAATAGTTTCAATCCACCATCCCGAATCGTTCCGTGGACTCAACAAAAGTCCACAGGAGGAAAGGCATTGACATTAGCAGAACGCAGAGCTAAATTTCAGCGAGTGTCATCTATTCATTCTTCAAGTTCTTTGTCAATGGATACGGGGGAGGACGAAATCTTTTCAGAAGTAGAAAGTAATACTAGTCAAGGCCACCAACCGGCTAGACCCCCTTCCTCTGCATTTCGAGAATCAAGAAAGCCGTTACACGTTACTCATCCTCCTGAAATTTGTACAATGGTTTCCCAAATCAATCCGAATGCAGATGAGGACATTCAAATTGAGATAGAAAAGGTTGCGTTAATGCTGAAGAAAATGACAAGTGCAACCCAATTTTCAATAAGTCTTGACTCAGGTATCGAGGCTGAAAATTCCAGAGCCTCCTGTAGTCTTGAAACCATATCCTCTCCAGCACCCAATGTTGTGTGTGCAGTAGAAAATTCTGTATCGTGTATTAGGAAAAATGAAAAGACTTCAAACTACGCTAACAGTTTAAATAGCCCATCATCGTCCTCAGATAGTCATGATAGTGAATCTTCTGATGAAGAAGAGTTTTTCTCAAAGGAAGCAAAAAAGTCAACACTAAAAGACGTTCAGGATGCTACCGGACGAATTGCAACTTGTAAAATTGAGATAGAAAAGGTTGCGTTAATGCTGAAGAAAATGACAAGTGCAACCCAATTTTCAATAAGTCTTGACTCAGGTATCGAGGCTGAAAATTCCAGAGCATCCTGTAGTCTTGAAACCATATCATCTCCAGCACCCAATGTTGTGTGTGGAGTAGAAAATTCTGTATCGTGTGTTAGGAAAAATGAAAAGACTTCAAACTACGCTAACAGTTTAAATAGCCCATCATCGTCCTCAGATAGTCGAGATAGTGAATCTTCTGATGAAGAAGAGTTTTTCTCAAAGGAAGCAAAAAAGTCAACACTAAAAGACGTTCAGGATGCTACCGGACGAATTGCAACTTGTGTCAGCGATACTATTGTTCGTAAGAATAACAATGAAAGGACTCAGTTCTCTTCTACGGGTGGTATTAAGCAAAAAACTGTTTTGAGTCAAAATAATATTAACATTCAGCATTACAAATCTAATGACATTTCTGGAGAAACCCCAAAGAGAAACCCGTCCTTGTCTACTACTAGAGCCAGGACGTCTTCAGTTTCAACGTTAACTAACGCGGAGTCAAGAACCCATGGGACGGGGCTAAATAGGCCTGTACTACGAAAAGCCGTGTCTATTTCATGCGAAAAAGAGCTATTGAAGCCAGATGTGGCTCACAAAAGAAATGAGGTTAATTTGAACACTAATGTGAATGAAAAAAGTGGTAGACCAAAGACAGCAAACGTGACAAATTCTCATCATCAAAGAATTAACGTTTCTGGCACACGCTCCATCAATAATAATAATTACCATCGTCGACAGAATGGTTTATCGTTGTCGTCTGGTGAAAGTCACCAAACTAATTTTACAAGTACCAGTAGTAGTGGGGGAAGTCAAGGTTCGAGAAATCGGAAAATTCTCATTAAAAAAGCGTTGATGGAAGTCAGCCAGTCTTCGGTGAACAATGCACGGAACAAATTGGGAAATTTAGCACGACCAAGGACAGCTCCAAGTAACAACAATGTCACCAACCCAAGTCATCATTCTAGAAAACCTTTGAAAGCGTAAGAGCTCATTATTTTTTAGCCATTTCATTGGAAACCTGGCGCGCTTCCACCCTGATCCAAAACCTTTTTTTTCTCATATCATCCTTATGTATACATACATGTAAAAATGTGGATACTTTATTTAATCTTTATGATTTCACTATTAATTTTGTACTTTCAGCATAGATCGATCTAGCATATTTTATGAATGTTCTCATACCTTTATGCTTACTTTTACATGAACTATATTATTTTCATTAAAATTTGCTAAATTTTGCCTGAAGCGGACACAGTTTGGTCTATAGATGCTGCAGATTATGAATCTATGACCGCGCAATAGACAATCTTTCTACTGATTGGTCATACATACGCAAACTTGTGCTTTATATGATTTGTTGTATTTTGTATTCCAAAAACATGCCAGTTATCTATACGAGGTTATGGAGTACATTTATAGTCGTAAGCAGGTGATGTAGAAGCCAACAAAGAAAACATGTACTGTCACGCATTGTTTTTTAGAACTTGTGAAAGCGTTTGAGATGAAGAATATTGTCCGATTTATCGCCAATGTGGGCTGTCGCAAAAGGCTGCAAAATTGTTTACCTTGCGTGTTAAGCCATAATAATCAGTAATGAATATTGAATAACTTTTTTTTTCAATATACATGTACAGGTAACAAACTTATAGCGAGAATTTATTGCGGTTAGAATATCACAATATCTTCTAGTTATAATTCACTATGCTTCCATCTGAGTTTCGCCTGTTTCGGCAGGTTCATTTAACTGCAAGTAAAACCAGAACCCTCCTTAGTCGAAGAATCTTTCGCTGAAGTATTCAGTTTTCTATCTGAAAAAAAAGTTTCGATATTAGTAAAGGTATGCATATTTGGACACTTCCGCAATACTATATTGGCTCACTGTGTGTAACCCAAACTATTGCTTCGAATGCATACTCTTGCTTTGATAGTCTTCTAGGAATTCAGGTTGGCAATGGTTTGCACATTTCAGCAAAGTTGTGTTGATCGGTTCCAGTATATTTCCAGGAACAAAGAAAATGATCATGGATTTACCGTTTTGCCAATTTAATACTCATACTCATACTTCTTTCCTGTGGTAATTTAGACAGAAAATAATTCAGAATGGAGACCCATTAACCATTTTGCCGCCCAGACACTTTTCTTCTCAAAGACATTTATTGAAGCATA
>VICI01001689.1:0-20559 GCA_019593645.1 Akabosia matsudoensis
CATATTTGGGAAGCTGTAAAAGATAACTTCCTTCAATTGGTCGATATTATCAAAGACAACGTCCAATAGTTCAAGAGACAGCAATGAATCCCAATACGCCATAACCGCCACTGGCATAGCTGGGCCAACTACTTTAACGTTTTGTTGCAAAGTAGCGATTGGTTTAGTTATTAAGGCCTCCACCTCTCCACCAGTGTTTACTCTTCCAGGGTCAATGACAATTTTAAGACGCTTTCCGGCATGCTCCAGCCACTGGCGGTTGACGAGGGCAAAGTTCTTAATACTCTTCACATCAGAATGCTCAAAGATTTTGTCCAATATCTGTGTAAAAGAAGGTGCTTTTAGAGTAACATTTAGAGGGTTTACTTTAAGAACAATAAATAGCTTATGCTGCAGCACAAGCTAAGGATTACCAGGTCGATGCTTCCGACTTTTTCTGCAACAAGTCGCTCTGCCATTTTCCTCAGTTTCGCCAACAAACAGTTCCTCAATGAAAGAATAGACGCTTTCAAACTCCGTTAAAACTTGGAAACCTTCGGAATTTCCCTAAAAACCGAAACCAGTTGATTTAAAGCTTGGCACAAAAAACAACGGAAGAATCACTGCTATTATTACAACACTTTGAGGGGAACACAGCTTGGAAGGACATGTAAGCACCAAGCGCACCGTTCGTATACTAACAAGAATTCTGAATTGCCGCACTTAGTTATCACTGTTGTAAGATGAAGATCGTGTGGTACACAGAACTTATGTCTGTACTGTACTGTGTAGTTAAATTTCTAGGCAACAACGTCTTCAAAGCCGATTTTATACGCAAACCACCAACAGTTCACCACTTGCACAAAGAATATATCTTTCTAGATTTATATAAGTTAATAGTATTCACTTGCCTTCTAGCATGTTCACTTCTCCAGTAATTCTACACTCGTGTGTGGATTTCTAACAAAAATATTTATTTCTCACCGAACATGCGAATAAAACCTCAGCTTTGTCAGTCAAGTGAGTCTTTTATTTAACTACATAACGTCTAGATTTAGATTTCCTAAGGGTGTGTCCACAGGGAATGTTTCTGTCATCTCCGGTCGCAAAACTAACTATCTTATTTTCATCTAACTATCTAATTTTCATCTAACTATCTAATTCTCATCTAATTATCTAATATTCATCTAACTATCTAATTTTAATCTAATTATCTAATATTCATCTAACTATCTAACCTCTACATTTAGATTCTTCAGAGCTTGGTCCAATGGCAAAGACACTCAGTTCTTCACTGATACAAAACTGCCATCTAGACGCCTACATTACAGAAATACGAAGAATTTCATTAGTAGTTGCCCCTCAAGTCTCCTGTTATCCAACACACCAAACTAAATTTCTACCTTCTAGAATTAGATTCTACAGAATACGTTCCTAAGGCATGTTCTTCCCGTTCACAAGAAATGCAACACTGGTGTTCAAATTTCTAACTTGTAGAGAAAGACTCAAACAAGCATACACCCAAACTTAAATCTTCCATCGTCCAGTAATCCAACACTGCCAGCTAAATATCTAAGGCCTAGATGTAGACTCAGCAAAACACAAACCTTAGATACGTTCTTTCTCTTCTGCATTAATCCAAGTTTTGAATGTAAATTTCTAGATTCAAGGTGGTTCCTTCTCGAGTAATAAGATCTAAAAGTCTAACCTCTACGTCTAGATATAAAATAAAGCATGCCCGAATCTGCGCCCTATTTCTACGTTTTTTCTGGTTTTTCTACCACTTTTCCTAATCCTTTCCATACCAACCTCAACAACCTAACCTAACCTCAGCGCTTCGCGCGCTAACGCATTCCTATTCCCTAGATACTGACGAGCTGAACGCATTTGTAAATTGCATCCAAACCCATATTCCATTTCTACAATCTTAGATCAAGAATAAACTATTTTTTGAGCGTCCATTTTATTTTGTCCCGCCCCTCTTCCGCTTGTTGAATGAAACTAATATGGTCAGCGTATAACTAGCTTGCGAGTAATCCAAGTAGAGGGGGTTGCAACGCGTCCATCATTATCTCAACCAAAACAAACCACACTGAAGCGGTATTCAGAAAGGTTAATTTTACGAGCAACCGTAATGCTTAATGCTAGGGAGCTATTTGTCAGCATCTTAATTGCATTCTATATCAACACAAACCCTTTTTATATGCTATGATTTATCGATGGGTTCTATTTATATGTTGTACGAAATCAGTAGCTCGAAACAAATTACGCATGATCAGTAGCATTACAAAAAAAATGTCAATTTATTAATCCAATTAGGTATATTTCTACCATTGCCTTAAGTAATACGTTTAATATAAGAAAAACAATTTATATAAACATACATCACTCAGAAAAGTTGTGATGTCTCGAATCCATGTCAAGTGTTGGTTCCTGATGAATTCAGAGAATCCTGACCCTAGCAAGCTTCTTCTTTGGTCGACCCTCCTCAGTGGAGTCATTCCGAGCATCATTTCTGGACGTTGTGGCTGTATCCGGTATTACTATGAAAAGAAATAGTACGGACATTTTTTTGTGTTTGTAATATTATGTAATCCAAGAAATTCCATTATATATCTTACTTTCAACGTCTAACTGAGGAGGGAAAATCCTTTCATAGTTTTCGTTCCCGGAGAAAACTTTGCCGATGCAGTCAAAGTTTAGAAAACCGTGGGTACAAGTTGTCGTTTTTCCAAAGAAACGATCATCTAGAATAATTTTTGCTTCTTGTTAGTTGAATTCTTTGTTGTCCATCAGATGTTTTTGAGAAAATATTGGGAATTTATCTGCTTACCGATCACATCAATAACGCTTGAAAATTGTTCCTCAAACCTCCAATCGGGCGTGTCCGCCCTTTTCATCCAAACAACTAGATTTGCCTGCGAAATAGCAATCCCGTTCACCATCGGCCGCTTTTCAACATTGACTTTATCGCATCCAGAAAGAATAACATATGTTGAAGCATCACAATTTTCAAGAGTGTCAACTACAGTGGCTCCATACAACTACATGTACAAAAAAAAATATCTTGAACCATCATGTTTAGAAATACAATGCAAAATGTTTTTATAAAAAAAAAATAAAACTCAAGAAGCAATACTTTCACCAAGTACTCCAGATTAGCAACGGTCAGACTATCTGTTAGGTAGAGCGGGCAACGAAGGAAGTAAAAGTTTTGTCCTTCGAAAATTAATGCAGGACGAGTCAATCCAGTCACATTGGACGAAGAAGCTCCAGGGAGATTGGACTCAAATTTCGTTGGTCCTTGGAAATTGTGAACCTATTGAAGACCATACGATTAAGCTAAAACTCTCGGACTGTTCTAGTCATTCCCAAAAAATGGTTCCTTCTTATCAGTTCTAAACGATTAAGTATATATATATATATATATTTTTTTTACAATTTCCACTTCAGTGCGCTGAGGATTTTGACCAGCTGGAATCACACGTCCATACATTCTGATTTGTGAAGCTCTTATATCCTGCAATCGATGCGATAATGGGGCCCAACTGGCTTCTTCGGATATGCCGGGGATCTCAGCTTCAAATATATAATTTGCTGTGTCTGTAAAGCAGTAAGAGTTTAGTCCTTTGTTGATATAAGACTTCCAAGCCTGTTTCAAAACGTCGACAGTAAATTGCAGCCCCTGAATTCAATAGTTGAATATACATAAATTTTTTTTTAGAAAAAGGATGATTGCTTAAAGATAACATAATATTCAAGTATGACAACAGCTCAACTACGCTACTCACCAAGCTGTTGGCAAGCTTAATTCTCAGCTGCTCCCACTTCTCTTCATTTGCCAAGTCCAGGTCCTCTTGGTTCATCCAAAAATCTATCATGAACCTTGTTGCGGTGCCGCTGAGAAGGGAAGCTTTGTCCATACTAATAAAATGTGCCATGTTTTCCGCCTCTCGTACCACAATAATAAAAAACAAATTCCAAAACACACAATGTACTTAACACGACTAATATAATTTCCTGGGCAAAAATAAACAAAAAATTCACTGGCACACAAGCACCTACAGTTGAGACCTCCTCTCGGGGACCGCAAAACGAAACTGATCTGATCAAGACCGACTGGCATTGAGGTACTTCCAAATTTTCATCACTTAAAAAAATGTTCTAAATAGTAGTTATAATAATAATAATATCTTGTTCTAATGATTGTTTTGGTTGGTTTAACTGTCGTGTTTTATTATAATGATGATTATTATTATTGGACATGGAATAGTGCTGATTTCCATAATTCATAATAAGCTTTTTTCACATTCCAGCTACAGCAAGATCAATAATGTATTCGTACATAAGTTTGAAGTCAGTCAGATTGGTATGCAGATACTTGGGGGGTTCTCCTTCTTTCCCAATCTCCAACACAGTGGAAAAAAGACGCTTCTTCCATTCTCTGTTAGTCAATGTACCACTCACTACGCCACAGTTGCATAACTCTTCGATGACTCGACGAATGGCACCAGGTTTGCCGTAAGGAGGTCGTCTGGTCTCCATCCTTGCCCTGACGCTGTCCTGTCGTATTCCATGATAAATAGCTAAAAGGTTCTCCTATGAAAATTCAATTGAAACAAAAAAAAATCGGATTTAGTTAATGTTTTTTTTTCAAAAGGGTTTTAGTTTTTATGATTACTCTTTGATTAGAAAATACTATCTACCTGATAGAAAACGACACGATCGAAGATCTTGCTGCATGGTTTACTCCATCTGCAGAAAACGTTTTCACCAAACGTTAGCCTCAAGTGCATCTGATGAAAAACAAGAAAACCGAAGAAAATTATATGTAAAAGAAAATCTCTTTTTAGAGTTGTTATTATTATATCATCAACTTACCATCTCTTTCTTTCTTATCACAAAATTCTTGAGATCAGAGTAGTAGCGTTTTCGCAGCACCTTCAACTCAGCATGACTTGCTTCATCAAGTATCCTGCATATTAACCTCATATACTCAAAATCCAGATGAATGTACTCAGAGGTTTGAAAATAAGGCCGTAGTCGCTTCGTCATATATCCGATACATTCTTCGCTCACAAGCGTTTGAAAGCTAATCATTTGAGACACTACTTGCAAGTCCTTGTAGAGAGCAGATATCTCTTGTTTCCAATCCTCAGTTCCCCTGTCATGTTTTATACCTTCGACGACGTACTCCTGTAATAACAGGGATAAATTTTTTTTCTTAAAAACTGATAATAATAATAATAATATACTACCAGCATGACTACAAGGTAGGAGATCTGCTACATTGCTGCTTGCTTACTAGCTCAATGTCCATTTCATTCCAGTCAGCTTCATTTTTTTCAACCAATTCGTCAGCTTTAAGCTCCTGGCAGAGAACCTCTTTATATTCTTCATATGTAAAACCCCGATGCATTCCGATAATCTTCCAGAGTTCCTGGTGCATCATTCTACCAGTGCCGATCACAGCAATAGCATGTCTCACGTCGACCATAAGATGCTCCTTCTCTTTCTCATATATTGCCATTCTGGCGGCTTCCCCGATTTTGTACTGACCATCGACACGATTTCCAATAGTAAGTCTCTGATACTGACTCAGTTCTTCATCAGAGTGGTCTTCAAGGGCAATCTCTTCGTAACCTACATCTCTTTGCTTGCGAACGAAATGTTTGAACTGACTCAGGTCGTACACACCATGTTCCTCATAGAAAAATTTAAACAGCTTTTCCAAAAATTTAGCTGATCTGTTCTCTTGGTGTAACCTGACGCTCTTTCCCAACTCTGACACAAGATTGAAATCAATTCTCTCCCAGGGATCCCTCTTGTCACGATACTGCACGACGGCGAGGCAGATAAACCAGTCCTCGAGCTCCTGGTCACTCAAATACTCCAACTCCGGTGCAGACATGTTCACTAATTCACCCAAACCCTGATGATAAAAAATCTCAAAACACACACACTCACCAGAGCACAATAAATTATGTAACCAACAAACAAAAGAAAAAAAAACCAACAGGCCACAAACAAAATTGGTTCCTAGTAGGATCAACTCTTGTGGTCACTTTTTATTTCCAACACAGTCTAGTATGAGTCTAGTTTGGGAAGGTTCCAAAAAATTCTAACCATACCGATTCATGATGCGATACCCCGTATTTACACAGCCCTAGTTTCCAACGTGAACTACGTTCTTTCTTAGTTACAATTAACGCGACTTATTTTCTAAAAAAATTCGAAACCTCAACCTTTGCGATGTATAGCTTTTTCCATCACGATTCTAAACTACTATTCTGTATGCTGCTGTATTTCTCAAAAGTAACAATTGCTTGAGCATATAACAAATAAAGTACATCATCTTAATAGCGTGCTCAGTAAAATAAAATTCGTTTATTGCGGTCCACGTTTTTATCAAAGTATTCAAAGTACATCGAAGGAACAATTAATTAATTATTGATTCAGTAAAAAAAATATAAAGCATTTTCAGTCAATTTTTTTTCACTGGTTTGTGCAGCTATTCTATGTTAAGTAATTTGGTAAAAAAACACAAGTACAAAGAGAGCCAAGTAAGATTGGAGTTAAGAAAATTTCGTGTTACTACAATGAAATCTAGTATAATTGTTTACTAAATCGTGAACGACCTGAACTTGGCTTTTCCGATACGCTCTTACACTTGTACAGAAATCATCTGCGTCACAAGTCAGAAGAAGTAGCATGAAAGTGAAGGCGGCATGATGGACACCGACCACACCCATTGATTCAAGCTCAACAACTTTTTTCTTCTTAAGTAAAAAGAAGGTCCTCAAAATACCGTAAAAAGTAAAGTCATTCGAAAAGTGAAAAGCTATATTGACGACATGTGCAGGGTCAGTCCTAATTGTCAATATAATGTGGTCTTTGTCCTTAGCAAACTGGCGTCTTAGTAAATCCATTCTGGGCACACAATACTTAAAAAAGTCACTTCGAGCATCCGCCACTGAAACGTCGCCAACCTTAATGTGACAAAAAAAAACAATAAGAAAATATGTACGTGATAAGACGTTCGAGCATGATAAAGTTGATTTCATCTACATTAATGAATGACGAAAATTTATAAATGATTACCCCATGCTTAACAAGGAAGTTCCTCCAAACATCGTACTCGTAACTCTCAAAGTCAAAACCTTCTTGAACACCTCTCATGTATAGCTTGGTCATTTCGTAATCAGACATCATTTTCCTCTCAAACCCGCCAAAACTATGACATGAATTGAAATTATTGTCGTTTCAATGTTCTCATTATGTATGTTATTTTATGCATAAAATAATTATCCTTGCTGACTTTTTAATATTACCTGCTATAAATATTACGTCGGTAGTAAGATGCGTCCCTAATTGTGCAAACTGCTTGGCCAAAGGTGACATGTTTGTTAGAGTTCAGACGGTCTTCTTTTTCAAATGCTCCAATAAGTTTTTCCTATTATGAATGAATAACACATTGTAAGAGAGTTTTTTGACATCCAAAATAATTATACAATTTTTCCAAGCCACAATAAACTCATATGTTTGTTAAGAAAATTACCAGTTCTCTCTCGATTTCCTCTTCCGTCCGCTCGAGTTCCTCACCAGGCTTGTAGTTGGCATATTCCTCTAAAATGTCACCGGGAAGAAACGCCATGGCCTCACTAAACCGATCTACAAAAACACTAAGCGACATCTCGTGTTCTTCTTCTGGCTTCTCAAAATAGCCTAAAAATTGCTCAATTTGCCAGGTTCGCATTGCCCAAGGTTTGACCAGGACTGCAGCCATACAAATTTTCTTAACACCTTGTGCCCACGGCTTGTCCCCATAAGTCCGCTGATACTGAAAGTCGGTAGGAATAGCTTCAGTTGGGCGTTTCTGCTTTGAAGGATGCCTGGGTTCAAACTGATTCAACGGAATCGGTGGATAAGGAAACCACATTGCGGTAGGTTTTTTCAGGTCCTTAAAGCGTTGCATAACGTTCTCTTCACTTCCCGGAAACTACAAGGTTGGAGTTTTCCTTCATTAAACATCAATGAACTTATGTATGAATAATAATATGTACATAATCCTCATAAATACTTACACCAGAAGCACCCTTGATCCATTTCCAATCTCTAGCCTCGGAACCATACTTTAAGTCAAAACTGTGAACTGCTGCTATTAACTTTGCATTGTTAAGCTGTCTAACTGTAAAGTCCATAGGATGGTCGACATTGCTGCTGCTACTACTACTATGATTGCTGCTGCTGCTGCTGCTGAAGCTAAGACTACTGCAACTGCTGCTATCACTGCCTGCAGCTTCACTGTCACTGTCACTGCTACTACTATCACTGTCACTATTATCCCTGTCATTTTCATCGTCAATGTCCATCCCCATTCCATCATCTAATACTTTCTCAGTTTTACCGTCAAACAATGCCATCTTCTACTTATACCAGTTTTGTAGAATTTCACATGCAATAGTTCAAAGTTTCAGTTAAAAATAACACTAATATGCACTTAGATGGAACCTCTTGCTCTATTCGCTCTCTCTTTTTTCCCTAGTGGATGAAGTCTTGATTCTTCTAGATCGTCTAGTGTTGCGTTTCGTCTACCCCTACTAAACAAATCCCGTGGATTGTAATACGCGTCACAATAAAAACAAAAATTCGTTGTGAAAAAGCACCTACTGCAAACCACATGTGAATGACATGATGGTCGATTTGGTGTGACTGGCCATATAAACTGCAAAATACTTCCGCCTCTTCCAAGCTTATTCCACCAGATATGACAAGACGGACAGGCACCTCGCTGATTTTTTAACTCTTCAAACTGTAACATTGTCCGACTTGAAGTTTCCGTAAACCGCGAACAAGATAAATGACTTCAATTTAACAACTTGCCAAAGTAAGAATAAAGCTTTTTGATTATATTTCCAACAAAATCTCTTATAAGTAAAAAAAGTAGTCTAAATCAGATACAATACTTCCCCCAAAAACACGTACACTATCAACAAGGATAAATCTATTCGAAATTAAGCTTCGCTCGCATATAAGACCAAATTTCTTAAAGCCAACTTACTTACAACAGCACAAAAATAGTTTGATTTATATACAAAAAAAAGTAAACTTCTAAATTGTCCTTTTGCCTCTGACATCGTAACGAAATTGTGACCAGTAGCTGATCATGTCCATTGCCAACTCCGTCTGTGCTTTTGCAAATTCAGTGGGGCTCGTGAGAAAGTCAAAATGAGAGCCTGTCAAAACTGTCACAATGTATTCCAAGCAAGCATGGTAAATGTTTCTTCGACTAGAAAGCAGTTGAACTGAGCCAAAATGATAAATGGCGTCCATTTGGTAAAGTTTGTGTAAAATGGACAAGAGAGTAGTTTTGTGCAAACTGTTGTAGAGTACAGTGTTAAGTAGGTCGCGATTATGCTTTATCTTAATCCCTCGGGATACTTTCACTTCTGGGTAAAGTCTTTCCAGGATGAACTCAAAGCGTGGCACAAAATACATAAAGAAATCCCAAAACGCTTGTCTGCCACTAATGCCAGTAATCTGTAAGAGAGAAACCTAATAATTTATTTCATGCCATTATTATTTTTCAAACTTGTAGAGATCGGATTTATTGCCTTACATCGCAGCTCCTTAGGAGAATTCCCCATTTCTCAAAAGTTATCTTTTCAAAGTTGAAAGCAAAATGTATTCCCCTGACAAACAATCGTGCCATTTCTGCATCAGCCAAAATCTCTCTTTCCTTTAGTCCATTGCTATTATTAAAAAACATACGTTTTATTAAAGAATACACGAACACATATATGTAAGCGGAACATTATAAAAAAAAGAAAAGAAAAGACTATTCCATATGTGTATATAAAAATGTTTAAAGTGTTACCCTCCAAGCAGAATCCTCCGATAAAAGGATACGTCATAGAGGTCACAACCTCTCGTTCCATATTTAGCACTCAGCTGTTTTGGCAGTCGACGTCCCCGGAAGTTGTCAATAAGCAATCCCTGTAATGTTTTTTTGATGTAGTAGTAGTAGCATTAGGTAACCATCTTACATACAGTATGAATGAATTTCGTACAAGCCACAGTAGTTGATCAATAAATAGTAATACCATTTGTGCATCCCGTGTTTGTTCTGAGTACCTGTCCAATTTCAACAATTTTCCAAGCTCCACGAGAGACGGCATTGCTTTAGTAGGCTCCTTTCGTCTATAATCTTCCCGTACGTGATGCTCCCAGGCATCGTACAATACCCGCCGTGCAGGAGGTAGGAGCTTCTTTACATAATGATACCGAAGTTCTAGTAATTTAACATCTTCTTCCATAACACTACGAATACTTCCTTCAGCATATCCCAAGAATGTAATGCATTGTGGGGAAAATAACGTGTTCGGATTCACTTGCTGCGCTGCCTCTGCCAATTCACATATTTTTTCCTTCTGCAACTCATCACTGATATCAATTTTTGATCCATGCTCCATCTGACCTCCCTTCATGTGCTCAGGAACCGTAGAATAAGACAACATTGAAGGGTCCGGGAAGGGACTTTTACTCTTAGAGGAAATCTGCAACTGATCGAACCGATCCATCAACTCCTCTTTGGTTCTGGAAGTCTATCAACAAGCAATGCAACAAGTCCTTATTCAGATACCTTCACAAACAAAAGAATAAGGTGGAACATAGTTTACCAAAGATTTCCGCCTAATATCCTCCCAGTTTCGGGCTTGTGGATTTCCACACATGTCCAACTTATGCACTGTTGCAATCAATACCGCGTCTTCAATACACGAGAAATTTATGGCCGCCATTATGTTATTAAATGAAGTTAATGAAAGTTCGACTTGTTCTAATGCGTTTGACTGATGATGCCCTAGTGGAGTTGTACCACCACACCAAGCAAAGTATAATTCAAGACTAAGCTGATACTGGTTGAAAATTAACTTAAATGTATGCTTACTTACATAAAATTTAAACCCCGTCACATCAAAACATGAATCAACCAACGGTATTTCGACACTTTAAAACGAAGACCGAGAGTAAATCCAAGAAGCTAAATCCATGATCATGAAGTTATCGTGTTGATAATCGTTTGTTTAATTATATTAGTCTTTTTTTATTTAAACGAAAGGAATAGCTTAAACATATAGAAACACATGTTTTTTCGTACGCCTACATGTAAAGGCTACAAATAATAATTAAGTAACCAAAACATACTCTACAACTTACTACATATTACTTGAGTTATCATTCATAGGAATATAAAGTTTTATTATAAAATTGTGTAAACAACTCTGACGGACAAAAATTCTGGAACATGGTTTTCCTTTTCATTCGCTTCTTTGGATTTCCTCTGCAGTTTCAATATTAGGAGTAACAGGCTCGCCAGAAGTCACGACGCCTGTTTCTGTTGTTAACAAGGCATCTCCATGGTCAGCATCGTCAGCAGTGTCCAAAGTATTTTCTACTCCTTCTACAACTTGTGAATCTTCACCAGCATCACCCCCCTTATCATTTGCGCCTGCTTAACAAACAGAAAAGATGCATGAGTCTTCGAAGGGATCATAGAATACATAATAATAATCCATAAATAAATATTCCGTGTGACTACTTACCGCTATTCTCGCAGTTTTCAGTTAAAACAACATCAGACGTAGTAGTAGTAGTAGATGTAGTAGTAGTGGTAGGAGTAGTGGTAGTAGTAGAACGAGAAAAACTGTCTGACACATTTTCAGATTCCATGACTTGGTCAACCTCCACAACCAAATTTGCATCGCCGTTAACTTGGTCCATCTTTGACTGCTGCTGCTGTCCGCTAACAGGGTCGATATCACCGTTAACCTTCCCATTCAGGAAGTCATCAGAACAGTCCATAGCCTCTGAATTTTGCCGTTGTTGTGAATCAACCTCAACTTTTTCATCGTCAACAATCATTTCATCAGAATTTTTTTCCTCCTGACTTGTCCCGTTGGTAAGATGATTGAAGATTGAAGACTCTACTTGTGCAAAATCCTCCCCGATTATGTCTGCCAAATGGTAAGCATTCAAAATTTATGTAATATTAATTTCTAATATGGTTAACGGTATAATTTGATGACCGATTTAATAATAATTATTACCACAAATTTGACGCAGTAACCGACCACCATTCTTTTCCTCCTTGAAATTTATAAGAGCCCGCTTGATTTGTCCAACAATGGCCTTGCCCTGCAGCTCACCAAATTGATTAGCAAAGTACTGATCAGCCTCCTCGCTCACCTGTGAAAGTTGTAACTCCATTCCCAAGACGGCCACATTTTCCTTATGCTCCTTAATATCCTGCTCCAATTTTCCAACTTTCTCGAGGTGATCCTCTCGTTCACATTCCTTGGTTTTCAGTAGGTGTTCCACTAGGGAAAGTTCCCTCTGGAGTTCAGAGCTTGGACGTAAAAGCGGCTGAACTCTCTCCTCAACTTCACTTTTTTCAACCTCTTCTACTTCTTCTTCATTCGAAACATTCTCGTCCTCAACGAACGAAACATGCGGTGTTGATGTAGATACCCGTTTCTTTGCAACTGGCAACCAATTTTCATCGATTTTTCCTAAAGAAACATCAGCTGACTTTGGCTCAGACCTTCTACGTTTGCTCGGACGTCCACCTTTGTTAGAACCATGCATGCCTCGTTTTTTCCCCGCCAAGTAAGCTGTAAAGTTAATAAGAGTGTTAATAAGTTAGTATCTTTCATAACTGAGACAGTTTTATCCCTAAATTACGCAACAGTATAATCATAATAATAATAGTAATAATAATAATAATAATAGTAATAATAATAATAATAATAATAATAATAATAATAATAATAATAATAATAATAGTTATAATAATTATCGGAATAATAGTTATGTCATCAGAATGGAATGCTGTTAATATATATGGTTTGAGTTATCTTTTAAACCTGAACCCTGCTCATCCAATGGCCCTTCGTCGTCATAAGTTGTTCCATTTGTGAAAGAGAGGACATTCAAGAACTTGGGAAGCTGCAGATCATTTTGCCACCTTGGCCGAGTTCTGATGTACTCATCGGCTTTAAGTTGTATTTCATGAGGCAGTGGTGACTTGCAAATCCCATTTCCAAACAATGCAGCTATTCAATAATAATACCAAAATTATTCACAATAATAATACTTTTCAACAATGTGTACAATTAACCAATTTTATAGAATACAACTCACCATGTACTTTTGCAACCAGAGCACTAGAAACATGTTCATAGCATTTGATATCGAAATATCGTCCAATATTGTCATTAACCTTATGGAACCAGTTTTTATTGAAATCAAACTGAACAATCTGTTTCTCCTTTTGAACCTGCTGAATGAGATCCTTATAGTTTGCCATAAAGCTATCCTTTTCGTCGAATTTTCTCGACATCCAATAATCGTACTTCACCTATGAACATGGTATCATCGAAACATAAAAGAAGACCACCATAATATGAATATTGCTACAAAGTCAATGGACATAATAAGTAGTAAGTGCCATTCATTCGTATTACTTGCCTCCACCCACTGTCTAAACCCCTGTCTTGCTGTTTTGCCAAACAACGAGATCCAGTCGGAACAATCTTTCTGCTTTGATTCGAGCCATATGCAAATCGCAATAAGCATTCGCTTATAGTCCAAGTAATGCTTGTTGCTCCCTTCACCATCCTCATCTATAGATTTCAGCTCCTCGACAATGTAGTCTAACGTCAATGGAAGTTTGTCCTCGTGGCGTTGCTTCTTTCGAAAAGAAAATCTGGAGGTAGTGCTCGTAGCAGATTTTTGTGTGAACAGCTCCGCCGACGATTCACTTCCTATAAATATAATTTCGTAAGTCAATTATTAAACACATGCCGTTAGAAACCACATGATGTCGTAACTTCAGCCCGATTAAAACGGAATTATTTCATAACCTAACCTTCACAAGAATTCTGCATTGCAGCAGGCTCCGCTAATGGGTCCTCAGAAGCATTAGGAGATGTAGCAATTGCTGTAAAATGAGTAAACATTTTCTTTCAAGTTAAAATCATAAACACGTATGACTACATTACAACTTGAATTTACCCAGCTGCGATTGAGGTTGCTCTATGCCATCTTCAGCTTCAGAGTCAGGACCATATCCCGAGTGCGTAATTCCTATTACAAAACCCATGCAAGTTTTAAAAAATAGATATATAGTTAGATATATCGATTCCTACAAACACAATTATAATACCTTGACTGTTGTTTCCCTCGGAATCCATACTAACTTGCCAAAATAAACTATGTTCTGCACTTAAGTAAGCAAATTTTCAAACACTGTCCACTTATATTTCAGAATGATGAATCGGAAAAGTACACAAATTACAAAACTTTTGAACACAAAACACTTAAAACACTCGGAAAAGCAAGAGAGTTGTTGATCCGTGCAGAGACAAACACAAACTGGCGACTTCAAATCCATAGCGCTTATTAATCAAACTGTGAATCTTAACAATTTTCAACATAGTGGCAAATTGGTTATGAAATATATGTGGAAAGTAATAGTAAAGCAAATAACGGTAAGTTTAAATGGGTTTGTCATGCAAAATTTTATTAAATTCTATTCCACGTGCGTATGAATCCGCCGTGAAAAATATATTCCCCGGCTTATCCAAAAAAAATTTTAAAAGGATATGTCAGAGAAGTGCAAACGATCGAAAATTCCGCTTACTACGTGTTCAAATCTATCCATTTCTAAACGACAGCCATAATGTGTTACTTACATCTAAGGCTTCAAAAAGTTGACAACATGGTTTTGTTTAACTACAAATGCGAGAAACTACACAAAAAGAGTAATGTTTTTAATAACTTTATTTAAAGCTTAGGTGCACCAACATCAATATAAACATTTTTCGTCACTTAAATTGATTCAAAATTCCCATCAAGATACAAACAAATCATTCATTCATGCCAACTATTTTCATCGTTCCTTACTTTGTCATCGTCATTTCATACATCTATTGTCACTATATATCTTCCATAAAACGATGGAAAGTTTTTAAAAAATTTGATTTAATTAAGGAACATCAACATCAACTAATTTGTTTGCACACGTTGTATGGTTAACCAGTTTTCTTCTTCTTATTCTTTCCTCTGACCGAGCCCTTCTCAATAGCCGTTTCGTTGACATCATCAGAACCAAACCTTTTGGGTGGGACAACACCTCGAGAGCTCTTACGAGTTGGAGTGCTACAAGCTGGCTCTGCGATTGACTTACGCCGCTCTAAAATTATAAAAGAGCAAAAACAAATATGCATTTATACAGTATGCAGCGATACAATCTTTCGCAATCATATCTACAGAATGTTATTTACTTTTAGAAACAGATGGTTCATTTTTTCCTTCCGGTTCTGCTGCTTGGTTCCCTTCTAATAGTGTCCCAACTTGACTCGGTTCACCGCCAACAACTTGTACTTCAGAGCAACCAAGTGTAGCCAAAGTACCCGCCTGACTCATACTGGTAGCAGAAGAAACTGTATCAGCAGCGCAGACTGGTTTATCCTGAGTCAGTAGTTTCTCTTGGGCGCGATCGGCAAAATTTTCTGTACCAAAATCGGCTTCGCGTAGTAATTCCTCATTGTCGAAAGCAGGATCTTCAGTGCCGTTGTCGACATTATTTGAAACGATAGCGGTGAAAGATTCCAGGCGGGCATTCTCTACTAAGTCAATGCGGCCTTCTTCCCCATTGCTTCCAGCTTGACTGCATACAAAACCTGTGCTGCAACTACTAGATTTCATGGCGAAATCGGATCCGATCTTGCTATACTCTTCTGACTGCAGGTCAGTGCTCTCAGTTTCTCTTTCCTCGGCATCTTTACACTCATCATCACCACCAGATTGGCCATGCAGCATTTCACTTTCCTTCTCGGCGTTACCACCTTCATCGTCATCTTGGCCAGCGTTAACAGAATCCACGTTTTGTTGCTCTACTCCCCCTGAGTCAACATGGGCACCACCAAAGTCAGTAGGTTCAACGTTTTGTTGCTCAGACTGACCACCGTCAACGGTCTGTGGGACACGTACAGCTAAATCCGAAAATGTTTGAAAAGTTGAGAAACCAGCACCGAAAATTTGTTGTTGCAGGCCAGCAGAATTCATCTTTTCTTGCTCTGAGTGGCAAGCACCAACATTTTGGCGCACCAAATCGTCCAAAGTGGCGGCCGGTCCTTGCCCTGGCCCATCCATGCTCTGAAAGGAAGCTCCACTATTTTCAGTTCCAACGTCTCGAGTCCCAGTCTCCCCTAAACACTCATCTTCTGCATTGTTGCTATCCTCACCAGTTGTTGGGTTACTGGCCATCTGATGAGCATCAGTGGGAACTGAACCCGGAGGATTTACCGGAGCATCTACCACACCTTTGTTGAGATTATAAGCATATTTGTACGCTGATGTTAGCGACGTCGCAGGGTGCGCTCCGACTGCTCCTAAAAAAACAGTTGCATGTTAAATTAAAAATATCATTCCTGCATATGATAGTCGAAATGCACGAAATTATTTATTACTTACGAGCTATTTCCGATAGTAATATTCCTCCATCGCGATTTTCAACAAAGTTGGATATTGCCTTTTTGATTTTTGCTCCAATTTCCTTTCCAACGTCCTGACCATAAGTGGATCCAAAGTAGACATCAACTTTCTCATTTGTAAGCGAATATTCTTTGGTAAGCCCGAGTTCAGCAACCTTTGCTTTCTGCTGTTTTACTTCATCCTCTAAGCTGGCAATTATCTCGGCGTGATCTTTCCTTTCATCCTCCTTGGTTTTTAAAATCCTCCTCAAGTCAGCAAGTTCTTTCGCAATCACACAGCTTGGACGAAATACTGGCGGTGGCACAACTAGCTCATCAGTTGCCTCAATTTCATCCTCTAACGCTTCCACATGCTGTACCTCTTCTTCTGCTGCTACTACTGCTTCTTCTTCTTCTTCTTCTGCATCGTCTTCATTCTCAGCAAACGCCACTCTTTTTGAAGTTTTAGCCTGCTCCAGAACTACTCTATTCACATCCGCACTAGCACTTGTGCTTGGGATTGTTTTCCCAGATCGACTAGATGCTCTTTGCTTCTTTTTGTTGACCGCTGCTTTTGCCTTTTTAAGCCTGGCCAAAAATTCTACACGCGGAACCAATCAAAACTCACACTTATAAATTTACCGCCAACGTTTACCCTTCTCGAGCTACAATAATAAAAACAGTACGTACCAGCAGCTTTCTTGTCGAAACCTTTTTCTTCCTCAAAACTGGTGACATTAACGAAGCTAAGTTCCTCCATAAAACTGGGCAGTCTTAGACTACCATTTATCCAACGGTTCCCCTTGGTTTGCAACCATGCCTCCGCTGCTGTTCGTATTTTCGGAGGTAATGTAGTGGGAATTTGTCCATTGCCCGCCAATCCACCTTCAAAAACAATTGGTTACCAATCAGAAATTTCATTATTATTAGAATAGTTTAGCATGTAAAGTCGTTACAATTAAATGTGTTGCTTGAAAGTCTTACAGTAGATTTTGAACACGAAAACCTTCATCACTTCTGCATAGCTATTAGTGGAAAAATATCGTCCAATGCTGGCGGGAGTACCGTTGTACCAATTTTTATTAAATTCCTCCCACTCGGTGACTCCTGATGCTTGGAAATATTCTTTCATGAATTCGTCATTATCATCCCAAGTTTCATTGAGCCAATAAAACTTTTTCAGCTGTAATAAAGGTCATGACCAAGAGGATTTTAGTTATTAACTTTTTTCCGTAACATTTCGATTTCCTTGTATTACCTCCGCCCACCCCAGTTTTGTTCTTTCTGGGGCCATTTTAGTTCCGAACAATTTATCCCACTGGGCGACATGGTCCTGTTTGGATTCCAGCCAAATAGCAACGGCACTTAACATTCTCCGATAGTTCAGTTTCTTTACGTTTCCATTTGTTGAACGAGAATCGATTTGTCGTAATTCAGCTTCAAAGGATTCTAAAGTTAGTACATTGTCATTTGGAGGTACTCTTCCACGGGATGGGAGTAGGAGACCCTCCACAGTTTCGGCATCATCCTCGTCGGGCAGATTAGACGATGGCGACGTGGACCTAGAAGAGGTTGAGGACGAGTCCGACGATGAAGTCTCAACACGTGGGGTCCGAGCGCGACGTCCCTTATGAACTTGTTTGAAACATTTGACAGCAGAGAAATGGTCCAAAATTAGTGTTACGTTATAGCCATTATGTAACTAATACACTAAGTTAAGTTAGGGAATTTTACTGGTCTAACCTGATACTGTCGGCGGCCTTTCATCATCTGTAGTATCGGTACCAAACCCGTCATGAATCACACCTATTAAAAGAAAACCTTATAAGTTTGATCACAGTTAACATTGTTGACACATGCGTAGTATGCCTTTGTTTTACTCACCACCTGCAGCTCCTGTCGCCTGAGACATGTTAGCAAATTCCCCTCGATCAGATGTAGTTTCCAAACAAAAATCAGCAGAGGACTTCAAAACTGGCACAATGATGATGCACAACAACAGTAGGACAGTTTGCTCAACACGCGAAAACTGCCAACACTTCCTTACTTTCTTAAAACTTGTAACACAGTTACTTGCTCCACCGAACAGTCCACTTCAGGTCACACAAAATAAATGCTTCACAATTAAAAATTCTTGTTTTTACGGACTAACCGGACACTTTCTCACTAAGTTGCACCTTCGAGGAGTAAAACAAGAATAAATGCATCCTAGCTCTTTTCCGAGCACATTCACTTAAGTTTCCAACACGTCGTTACTAAATAATATAAACACGTCTGGTCTACATCTAAATCGCAATCCGCTTTCTAAAACATTGCTTTTTATTCCTACAACGGAGTTACTAACTGAAAGCTGAATGAACTAAACAGGAAAAGTGTGGCTAATGTGCCCAGATTGTAAATGCTTTCTAATGGTTTATATCTAATTGTCGCTCTAAACTGTCTAAACTGTCTAAATTTTAAGGCTAAAGTTTAGCTAATTATCTAGCACACTGGAGGTGGAAATATTATTCGTATTCCGAACCAGAAAAAGACGGTACTGCTAATTTCAAACTGATTTTTCGTTCTGCAACCTTTCAGGAATTCTCTGCCATCTTGTCTAAAACTTCAACTGACTTCTGAATGCGTCTACATCTAAAGTCTAGAAAGTTTTTTCTAAAACAAGGAACACTATGCAGAAACAACACTTGACTTCCGTAAACCATCTAACTATCTACAAACATCCGGCTGCGGATTTCCACCTGTCTAATTCTAGAAAATAGAAACTAACTTCTAACTCCTCTCCTTCTTCATTTAGCAAAATTAAAGCGAATCTTTCTATCAAAGCGTTACACGTCGACCTCTTTAACAGACTTCTAAATGACGTCTACATCTGAAGTCTAGAATGTTTTTTCTAAAACAAGGAACACTATGCAGAGATAACGCTTCACTTCCTTAGACCATCTAACTTTCTACAAACATCCAGCTGCGGACTTCCAACTGATTCTAAATATGTCTAATTCTAGAAAATAGAAACAAACTTTAACTCCTCTCCTTCTTCTTTTCGCAAAATTAAAGAGAATCTTTCTATCAAAGTGTTACACGTAGACCTCTTTAACAGACTTCTAAATGCGTCTACATCTAAACTCTAGTAACTTCTTTCTAATAAAAGGAACTCTATGTTAAAACAACGCTTGAGTTCCTAAGACCTTCTAACTACCAACCAAATATCCAGCTGCGGATTTCCAACTGACTTTCTAAATATGTCTAATTCTAGAAAATAGAAACTAACTTCTAACTCCTCTCCTTCTTCTTTTATTAAATTAAAGTGAATCTTTCAATAAAAGCTTTGCACGTCGACCTCTTAAACAGACTTCTAAATGCGTCTAAATCTAAAGTGTAGAAAGTTCTTTCTAAAACAAGGTACGCTATGTAAAAGCGAAAACGTCGACTTCAAACTATCTACAAACATCAAACTGCGGACTTCTAACTGGCTTTCTAAATATGTCTAATTCTAGGATATAGAAACTAAACATCTAACTTCCTTCCTCCTTCGTTTAGCACAATTAAAGGTCACCTTGAAATCTTAGCTCCTACCATCGACCTGTTCAACAGACTTCTAGATAAGTCTAAATCTAAAGTCTAGTATGTTTTTTCTAGAACAAGGTACAATATGTGACCGCAAAAAGCTGCACTTTCTAACGCCATCTAACTACCTACCAAAAAACCAACTGCGCACTTCTAACTGACGTTCTACATATATCTGATTCTAAGACGTACAAGCTTAACTTCTAGCTACCTTCCTCCATCGTTAAGCGATATAAAAATGCATTTTTGAATCGTGGCTTCACACTTCGACATCTCTATCAGACTTCTACATGGCCTACATCTACAGTCTAGTACTTTTTGAGAAGAAGTGAAGAGCTACTTAAAAAGCCAGCTCTTGTGACAAAATAACTATAAACCTCATTGTGAACGGCTAAAGACGAAAAACGAGTTTGGGGCATAGATTAGGTGCCTACTTGGAAAATCGAAAAAAAATCGGAAAGGGCAAATGTATTTGCCCTAA